>CM049813.1:6943384-7253809 GCA_027422405.1 Ptychobarbus kaznakovi
GAATCTTCGCCAAAGTTGGTCTTTGTTGCATCACTTTCCAGCTTGCAATATCAAGCACGGATCCTCAAAGACCCAAATATGTCTAATGCACAGATGGGGATAAAAATGGACAGCTCAAACCGCAATGTTTCTCTAAACATCAGACTGATCGCATAAATCATGTCTAACAGTGATTTTATGCTCTGTGACTGGACATCATATCAGTAGACGCTGGAGTTTGATCATTCGTCAGAGCTCACTGGGTTTAGTAACAGCTGATTCCAGCGGTTTCTTCCAAACTCCCAGACTCTCAAATGAGTTACTTTAAAAAAGCTGACAATGCCCATCCAGCATCCAGCATAATTACCTCCTCATCTAGATCGCTAAACAGTCCTGGAAAAACTCCAAACTTTATTTCTGTGGCTTAAATATACTTCACTTCTTGTCTACTTTTAAGTTTTCGGAGCTGTGGTACACTTTTGCTCGTGATGTTTTAGAGCTGTTGGCTCACATGGAGCCATGTTAAAATTATTTAATTAAGTTGTTTGCAAAAGGGTCAATAACTGGCTAATTAAAAAAAAATAATACAAAGATAATGAAATCAGCACAGACAATGGCTTTGGTTCATATGTGTGGTTAACATACCTTGTATTTTGAATTACAAAATAGTTTGATATTTGAATGGGCACGAAAAAAAACTGATATAACATGAAATGTCATGAAATAATAATGAATAAAAAAAGTATCATTAAAAAGGCTGAACTTCTTGAAAAAAGCACTATACTTTGAAATAATTTTGTCCTATTTATGAATAAGAAACGTGATATTTGTAAATAAAATAAAATAAAAAATGTATAAATCAATACAATACTGTATAGAAGATTGGGATCTTGAAGATTTTTGTATGTTTATGAAAGTCTCTTATACTCACCAAGGCTGCATGAAAATTTGTTAACATATTCAGGAAAACTATAATAATGTGAAATATTATTACAATTTAATTATATTTCACAATATTACATTTCATAGTTTTTATCGATTGATTGATTGATTGATTGTTATTCCTTTAATGGTCAAGCTGATTTTAATTTAATTTAATTTAATTTAATTAAAATTTAATTTAAATTTAATTTAAATTTAATTTAAATTTAATTTAAATTTAATTTAAATTTAATTTAAATTTAATTGTGTTAGACATTTCTGTAATTTCCACAGTTATTTACTGTATATCACCCAGTGATACTGCAAATTCCATTTACGGTAAATAACTGTAATACCCTTTGCATCATGGGAATTTTCTGTGACGTCAGACCCCACATACAGATATTAACTGTATTTTTTGTAATTGCTGTATACTACTCTATTTGCTGTAATGGTCTCTATGGCGCCATTCTATTGAGGTCGTTTTATTTTCCTCACTTCTTACATTTGGATTGACACGATTTGCCCTACACCTACAGTGCCGCAACAGTGCCGTAACAACTTGGGACTGACTGCACTGGATGTGTTACATCACTTTAATGATTGGCAAATCCGTTTGTCCTTCCTGTCAGAAACAGCGCAAGCGCTTGGAGTACATATGTACGTCAGAAATATACCGGGGCATTACTTTACTGCCCGCATCCACTGTAGATAATAATGGGTTCTAAATTGTTGTCTGTTGTCGAGTTGCGTGACTAGCACCGTGGCGCTCCACTCGCGTCCGAGGAAGACACGGAAGCAGTGCGGCAGGACCATGGGTTTTGCCCGAGGATGAACCCGCGAGAGTGGAAGAGCTCCGGAAAACATCTGCATTGTGTGACGGTGCACCTTACGGAAGAATAAGACCTGCACGCAAGGTAAACATATGTACGTTTGTCTGTGTGTTTGTGTTCAAGAGTTTTGCACACCGGTTTAACCCATAGTAACATTTACTCATCAACATGGCGGTTACAGAACTTTACTATGGTAAACTGCGCTATCATTTCAAACGACCTTTGTCAGCTTATTTAATTAAGTTACCGAATTAAAATGTTTTTTTTAATGAGCAACGCTCATCTTATATTAACATTAGGTTAACTAATGTGAAATTTAGTTAAGGTGTTAGCAGTTAATGTTGACCAAAAGCCTATTGAGAAAATACAATTGTATGTTAGTTAGGTTAAACAAGTTTTATGGCTAGTTGCCTTTCTAGTTTTAGAATTAGTTTGTTATAGTTTTTAATGTAATTTAATATTTACTGCATTTTTTTTGTATCTGTGTTTTAAAGGCAACTGCAATGAAGTATCAAGAAAGACATGAGCATGCCAGCCACCCTGACACTGATCATTCATGTTAAGAGAACAATTATGGTTTTGAGAGATATGTCTATTCTATACGAGGTTTGTCTTTTAAAAGTGTGCTATTTCTACTTCTTATTTTTCAGAGAAGACATGTCTGTCACTTACAAAGTGGATGATGAGCAAAGGTGGTGGCCACGTTTTGGAGCAGCACCTGGGTTTTGATTATGTTTCTGTTGCTTTAAAATTATTTGAGAGGATAAATCCAGTGGATACAACATAATGCACTGCACAATTTCCTAAGACAGGAGAAATGGTGAAGATGCACTGTTCCAGCACTGGAAGTCTGTATTTTTAAGTGTCATACATGCAATGTTTTAAATAAAGACTTTGATATTTTGTAATTATTGTGTCTGTTTTAATTGAATGCCAGTAGTACCTATGTAGAGTAAAAATAAAATGAATTGTATATCAAAAATGATAAAATCGAATGAAATCTATATTAAAATAAATTAATTAAAGCAGTTTACTGATTAATTGGATTTCATTTACAGTAATTTACTGTAAAACAGTACATTTTGCAACTGTAAATCAAATACAGTTTGCTACTGTAAATCTTAATTACAGTAACTTACAGTGTTGCCAGTGAGTTACCGTAAAACCCTTTGAAATGTCTAACAGTGTAAATGATCCTTCAGAAATCATTAAAATAATTTATTCTTATTGTTATTAATAATAAGAATGGCTTATAATTATAAGCGCTAAAAACAGTTGTGCTGCTTAATATTTTTGTGGAAACTATGATACTTTTTTCAGGATTCTTTGATTAATAGAAAGTTCATAAGAACAGCATTTATTCGATATAGAAAGCTTTCGTAACATAATAAATGTCTTTACTATCAAGTTAGTGCACCCTTATAGAGTAAACGTATTAATTTCTAAAATAAATGACAATAATAATACAAAAACATTTGAATGTTTAAAAAATGAATTAATAAATAAATAAAATGATTTTGAAAAGATTGTTCATTGTCATCATTTCATACATATTTCCTTTCATATGTCACTGAATTTGATTTAAATCTAAAAAAGCATAGTTTTTTTAATATATAGCAGAATTCTGATTGTCATCAAGAGCTCGATCAACAGAAATGATGATTGTGGGGTTATGGATGTGTAACCATAGGCTGCCACTAGACGGATGTGTGAGCCAGGGGTATCCATGTAATGTTATGGTTGATCTTCCAGTAAAGCACGTAATTACAGTTCGAATCCAGAGTCTTTATTTACAAGACACGACATGGTGTCAGAAGTGCTGTAGTTTAACGTGTTTTAGTTAGCTCGTACAAGCCCGGATACGCTGGGAAGAAAAGCTTGAGCTGAAATGGACGGCGGAGATAATGCGGTCGCTGCGCCGAGAGCAGCAGGACCGAGTGCTACATTCAGCATACGGCCGCCCGAGCCTTTCGACTTTTCTAAACCACAGGAATGGGCGAAATGGATCCGAAGATTTGAACGATTTCGATTGGCGAGCAACTTGCATGAAAACTCGGATGAAAACCAGGTGAATACTTTCATTTACTGCATGGGAGATGAGGCCGATGATATTCTCCGGGGATTACCGCTGGCAGACGCGGACAAAACAAAGTATAGTGCAGTAAAAGCAGGCTTTGAAGCACACTTCGTGGGAAAGAGAAATGTGATTTATGAACGTGCTCGGTTCAATATGCGCAAGCAGGAGGAAAATGAGACCGTAGATTCATTTGTGACAGCTTTGTATGCTCTGGCGGAACATTGCAATTATTCAGCATTACATGACGAGCTGATTAGGGACAGACTTGTTGTGGGGCTGGCGGACAGACGACTGTCTGAACGTATGCAGCTAGATTATGAGCTGACGCTGGATAAAGCGATTGCAATGGCAAGACAAAGCGAGGAGGTGAAACGACAGCAAGCAGCACTTAGAAGTGCATCGGACACTGTGGCTGCTGACGCTAGCTCTGTCGATAGAGTGTTCAAAGGAAAGCGTGATGGAAGTAGACCTCAGAAAGGGAACAACCCTAAACTAAAGCCTCAAGCATCACTTTCCAGCAAAATGAATAACGTCCAGTGCCTTACGTGTGGTAGCTCCTCAGCACATGCAAAGCGAGATTGTCCAGCAAATGATGTCAAATGTCATTCCTGTGGGAGGAAAGGCCATTATAGGCGAGTGTGTGCATCATCAAAAGCTGTTCGTGAAGTGTGTGAGGGTGACCCCATATTCCTGGGCAGCATCGTAGGTCCTGGCAAACCATGGATGGTGGACATAGACATTGGTCACAAACGAGTGTCATTTAAGATAGATACAGGAGCTGATGTCACCGTCATTCCAGCGGAAATGTTCAAAGAGATTTTTAAAGAAAAGTTACCTGCCCTCAGGGATGCGACGAGGCCGTTGCTTGGGCCAGGGCAAATTCCTTTGGATGTAGTTGGAGTTGCCAGGCTTCTGCTAAAGAGAGGTGGAAGACAGGCAGAGGACGAAGTGTACATAATCAGAAATCTGCATACTGCTCTTCTGGGACGACCGGCTATCTCAAAGCTTGGGCTTGTTGCACGATTGGATAGCATCGACATTGAAACACTAAAGATGAACTACCCAAAATTGTGCAGTGGTTTGGGAGAAGTACGACAGCCATATGTGGCTCGGAATGCTGGCTGGGGCCCAAATTTTCAGTAAGCTAGATGCCAATATGGGATTCTGGCAGATACCGTTGGCAGAGGAGTCTGCACGGTACACAACATTCATAACCCCGTTTGGTCGTTATTTCTTCAGACGTCTTCCCTTTGGAATAACTTCTGCACCCGAACACTTCCAGAATAGAATGGCTACAGAAGTCACAGATGGGCTGGAAGGCACAGTGTGCCATATTGATGATGTTTTGGTGTGGGGGAGAACAGAGGAGGAGCATGACTCGAGACTGCATGAGGTGCTGGAGAAAATACAAAAGGCAGGCATTACCCTCAATGTTGAGAAGTGCGAGCTGTCAAAGCGGAAAGTGCATTTCTTAGGACACATAATTTCTGCCGAAGGAATTAGTCCTGACCCAGCGAAGACTGCAGCTATCAGAAATATGACTGAGCCCTCTAATGTGAGTGAAGTGAGGAATTTCCTGGGAATGGTAAATCAGTTAGGGAGGTTCATTCCCCAACTGGCAGACAAAGATAAAGCTCTTCGCGACCTGCTGTCAAAAAAGAACTGTTGGATCTGGGGCACTGAACAGGTCAAAGCTTTTCAAATTCTGAAAGATGCTCTGTCGTCTCCACCTGTTCTAGCGATTTATGACACAAACAGAGATTGCAAAGTGTCAGCGGATGCTTCGTCTTATGGACTAGGGGCCGTTCTTATGCAGAGATGGCAGGAAGGATGGAAACCAACAGCTTATGCATCGAGATCTCTCATTCAGACTGAGCAAAGGTAAGCACAAGTGGAAAAAGAGGCGTTGGGTCTCACATGGCAAGCACTTTGAAATGGAGACTGATCACAACCCATTACTGAGTCTCTTAGGAGCACAAGCTCTGGATGCTCTTCCCCCTCGTATCCAGAGGTTTAAAATGCGATTGATGCGGTACTCCTACTCCATTGTTCACGTGCCAGGAAAGAGCTTGTGGGTAGCGGACACTCTGTCACGCACTCCTGTAAAACAGAGCGAGTCACAAGAAGACAGAGAACTCTGGGAAGATACGAATATATATGTAGACTCACTCTTGGAAAATTTACCAGCAAGTACGACGTATCTGGGACAGCTGAGAGAGGAATTGAAGAGTGACAATGTCTGTTCCAGTGTGATGAAACTGTGTGTTGAAGGGTGGACAGAGCGCAGCAAGAGTGACCCAATACTGAAACGATACTGGGCAGAACGTGCTCTCTTAACTGTGCAAGATGGACTGTTGCTTAAAGGCATGAGGCTGGTTATTCCAGCTGCCATGAGAAGCAGCGTTCTGAACAAATTGCACGAGGGACACTTGGGACTTGTGAAATGCAGAGAGCGAGCAAGACAGTCGGTATGGTGGCCAGGGTTAAGTCATCAGTTGAAGGAAATAGTCCTCAACTGCAGGATATGCATTAAAGAGAGACAGAACCCAAAATAACCCCTTATGCCCACACAGTTCCCTGAAAGGCCATGGCAAAGGCTAGGGGCAGATTTGTTCATGTTGGGAAACAAGACATACCTGCTTGTGGTGGACTACTACTCCAGATATGTGGAGATAGCTCAGTTAACACCTACCAGGTCTACCAACATCATTGTTCACATAAAGTCCCTACCACTTATTGTAAATCATTGAGGATGAATGTTCAAGATGCAAGCACCAATGGTGAAACTACCTGTTTGTTCAAGGAGTTAGATAGAAGCAGATCTTCCAGCAAAAGAGGCAGAATAATCCAGAATAAAAGAGGCAGATCTGTTGAGACAAAGGCAGTCTACCCTTTGTTCTCTAGAAAGGGGAGATGTGGGGTTATGGATGTGTAACCATAGGCTGCCACTAGACGGATGTGTGAGCCAGGGGTATGCATGTAATGTTATGGTTGATCTTCCAGTAAAGCATGTAATTACAGTTCGAATCCAGAGTCTTTATTTACAAGACACGACAATGATCTGTCCCTTTAAGCTCATATTTGCTGCGGTCCTCATAACCAGGATTGTGTTTTTGAGTTAAAGACAATCAGAAGTGAATATTATTGTTTCCTCTGGGTGTCTCCAGGGATTAGCCACTATATACAAAATACATTCTTTGTAGTTGAGGACACAATGAAAATAATACATTGGGCATTTATCCAATAAATAAGAACAACACAAAACTAATTGAGATGAATTATGCAATTTCGTTCTCAGACCCTTTAGGCTTGATAGTTCCTTTACTTAATTAGATATTTAACATATGCCACTTGCAAATATACCCAAGACGCACAATGTATTTACACGTATAACACACACTGCATTCAGATCGGTTCGATTAAATAAGTACAGCCAGAAGCTTCTATGAGCTGAAAATATATCTTGTAAAGTGCAAATCTTAACATTCAGGTTATTACAGAAGGGCCGTGTGATGCAACGACTGCGACAGTGGTGCAAACCGTCTTCATCCATCATGGGTAATCTGCCGCTTTTTGCTCTGATTTGGGTGATATCCGGCACAGAGAACAAACAGCCCATCTGTCACAAAGACTCTGCCTCTGCAAACCACCTCTCTCGACCTCGTAGAAGACCACAAGACTGCCGAAATATCACTACAATATCAACATCAGTCCACAGTCATATAGTGCAGGAAATGAAGGAACGGAGTGCTGTCAGACGGGAACACATACTGTATATTAGGATCTGACAACACTAAGATGACCTGAAATGCATGGAGCGTCTGCCAATAAAATACTTACAAATAAAAACTGGGTTTGATGGTATGGTAGGTATGGAGTCTTATTTTCAGGATCTGGTAAGTTATTAAAAAATACTTGAAAATGTCAATCAGTATAATTAATAGCTGTACTTGCTGATGATATTTAAAAGCTGATAGCTCACGGGAATCCAAGTTTGAATTCTGAATTATATTAAGATATTTGTATTGCCACAAGGAAGGAAACCGTTATCTAGATTATAATAGAGAACATTAAAGTCTCAATAAAAAGCTGAAAATCTTGGGGGATTATTATATAAAATATTTTAGAAATTGATATTTATTCCATTTATAAAATAAATCTAATAAAAACGGTAAATACATGAATACACTTGAAATGAATGAAAAAGTTATTTATTTTTTAAATAACTCTCAATCAGGCTACATTTATCTTATCAAAAACACAGTAAAAACAGTATTATCGTGAAATATTATTAGTATTTAAAATACAAATGTATCTATAAATCATAACTAGAATATGCCTCCTGAATGATGAAAAGGGTTTCAATTCCTTAAATAAAAGTAATTTAATATAATATTTTGATGAGTTTGATATTTGAAAATTAGGCCATATTACAGTCAGTGGAGTGTAACCAACATTAAGGAAGACATTCTGTTGTCATGTGACAATAAAAACAATAATATATATATATATATATATATAATGAAAGTGATGCTTTTTCAGGTCAAATGGTGTAACAGATAGAAAACTCTTTCTACTCTAGTAAAAAAAGTAATGTATTTAAAATGCATTTATTTAATATTAAGTATGGTTAAAATCTATTAACATGTTTAATGAAATATCGCTCGAGACTTACTGATTTAAAAATTATATTTAAACTTTATTTTGATTACTACTTGTGAAAAAATTACATTTCTCAATATTAAGCTTAAAATGTGTTTTAATATCACAATTGAAGAGGATTGTTATGGCCTTTGAATAATATCAGTCTTTAAATGCGAGATATTTAAGTATATCACAATCAAATGTACTTCAGTATATCTTTAGTTGGACGTCAGCACTACTTAAGTGCATTAAGTACAACATCAGTTCTTCCAACTAATAGCAGTTTAGTGCTAAAAGAACAATTGCAGGGTATATTAATTAGGTCCATAAATATGTAAATATATGAAATAGGGTATTCTTGAAGATATTTTTTTATTAATTTTAATATTGTATACATTCTGTAACACTCACATATATTTAGATTAATATTTTAGTCTCTTTAGTACTTTTTCCTTTATTGTATTTTATTTAATTTCCTTTTATTTCTGTTATTTTACTTTTATTTACTTTGTAAATATTTTTATTTTAGTTTGATAAAGTTGCACAACTTGACATTATGCTTGTGTGTCCACCAGACAAAATAATAACTTAATGTACACAAATTATTCCATTTGAATTGTTAATAGACCCAAGGTTTGTAATATCATGTTTTGGACCCTAACGCATCAGTGTTTTGTTGCTAATTCTAACTTGAATGTGTTTTGCACTGATAATAGACACATGATTCATTTAATTGAAACAATCTTATCTTTTGGCATTTGTTTTATCATACCCTGATATAAGATGTTGGTCTGTCCACCTCAAAGCAATGTATTTCTGTTAAGAATTGAACACAGTTCACTCATAGCTGTTTAGTTGCTCTCAGGGGCAGATTTAGTGAATTGGGGCCCCAGGCAAATATAGGAATGGGGCCCTATACATTTGCACACATGTACCTAGATCAATCTTGAGGTTCCTTTTTTGTTTTGATGCTTGCTGCTCCACAATGGTGTTGAGTCCAATGTTTCTAAATTTTTCATTCTTTCATTTACATTTATTCATTTAGCAGACACTTTTATTATTTAATGTTGTAGACCACAAAATAGCAATTGATTTACTGTTGAGATAGAAGTTAACACAAAACTAAAATAAATACAAAAATGATTAACCTCACAATTGAACTGAATATTTATTGGGTGGATTTTTTAAAATGGTCTGAACATTATTGATTATTGAAAACGCACATTCATTCCCTACCAGTAGGGGGTGCTTTTGGAACATCAGAAATATAGCGGTTTGCTCTGTATCGGCTGTAAACAAAGCAGCGCTCAGCTCATAAATTATACTTTATCAGGTAAAATGAAAATGCCATCGAAACTTTTCTGAATACTATCAGTTCCCTTCAGAGGTTCATTCATATAAAAACTTTAATTAAGGAGGATGAGAAAAGTGTGATATAGCCTATATTGACGAGGAAAGTCCACTGATGAATTACCAGCATAAGCCTACATTTCATTTTAGTAATTTTAACGTAGGGCTGACAATCGATTAAAATATTTAATCGCAACTAATCGCATAATTGTCATGAGATAACTCATGAATAATTACAACTTAATCGCACATTTTTATCTGTTCTAAATGTACCTTAAGTTAATACTTTTCAAGTTTTAAATACTCTAATCAACATCAACATGGACAAATATAGATGCTTTATGTAATACATGTTTATTATTAGTGAAACCATAGTTAACAGAGCATGAAGACTAGACCAACGGTAATAGATGTTTTTGAAAGAACTTGTTCATTTCTATTAGACACAGGTTCCCATTACTTCTCTTTATTTGCACTGAGCAATTTTCTGACACAAGCCTGTTTACATTTTTTGCATGACAAGGCAGCTCACTTCTTCTGAACATGTACAATCTACATGTATTATATATTATTGCATTTGTTTGCCTCTCTGTGCCACATACTGTAGTAGCCTATTTTGATGCAGCTAAATTCTCAATAAAACTGTTTTCATTTGTTCTATATTTTCCTGTTTCTGTTGTCAGACAACGGGATGAATATGAAATAGTGACTGAAACGCGACCCATTAAGACTACATAACAAGCTCTCCCTTCCAAAATGTTAATCTGCACAAAAATCCTGATTTATAATCATGCCGTTGTTCCGATAAAATCAAATAAGCTAAACATAAGATAAAGACAATAGCTGTGCTGTGATTTTGGCTATACTTGCATGTGAAATTAGAGAAGCAACATATCTGTGTTTTAACTGAATGCGCTGCTCTTTTCAGCCGCTAATGTAAACAGAGCAGACGCAGAGAGAGAGAGAGAGAGAGGTGTGCACGCTGGGAAAGAGAGACCTCGCGTTCGTGCGGCCGTCAGCTTCAGATGCATAATATTTTCATTTGCTACAAGCAAGATACACAAGAAGCACGTTTAACTCGGACACGCAGACGGTTGTTGTGGTAATAAACGTTTGTGTGTCCGCGCTTAATTCACATCTCATATGAGACGCATTTTAGGGGGCCCTTGCCTTTATGGGGCCCAAGGCAATCGCCTACCTTTGCCTAATGGGTAAGTCCGCCCCTGGTTGCTCTCGATACCAAAAATAAAAGCACATGACTAATGTACTGCCACTAGAAGCAAAATGCACCTGTATTACCCTTAGATTTTGAGGTTTTAAATTCATTCGAGTCTGAAGGGTTTCCGAGGATGAGGGTTTAGATTGACAGAGACAAACAGGACACCATTAAGGCTGCATTTACAGGGCAAAACCTAATGCACAAATCTGATATTTTCAGTCATATAAGATGTGTTGTTCTGTCAGTTTTATGTCAACTTCTGACATATCTGACTGTGTTTATGTTAATATATTACCAGCATGTACTACTTCCATCATTTCATAGCCTATGTGTCATGTAACAATAATAGAAGTAAGAAAATTCAATCACAAATTAAGTAAAAAATGTGTAATTTCCGTGCATGTAGTGATAATAAACTGAGTTGCAAAAGTAGCGATAATTTCCATAACGCTCCTCTCGCCGTCATTGGTTGGACAAACAGATAGCCCCGCCCCAAATTCAAACCACTGGTTGAGCCACAGTGTTTAAATGTTTTAGGGAAATCAACCTACCAATGAGCAAAGGCTTACTTGCTAAATAAAATAAAATAACAACAAATAAAATAAATCAAATAAAATGCATTAAAATATAAAAAGTGGCCAGAGATTAAGAAGACATATACAAGATATAATTAAAATAGATTAGAATAATACATAATAAATCAGTAAAACAATGGTTATGTATGCATACTTCAGATGATGGACCACAATCTGTATATATACATAAATAAATTAAATTAGCTCATTGTCCAAAATTCATATGTGAATTGAGTATTGAGTATTCAATTCATGTGTGAATTGAGTATTCCTGAAATGCCTATTATACAGAGATCATATTGGTCACTGAATCAGTGTGGATCATGAGTGTTTGGGCCTTTGCTGGGAAGACAATGCTGAGATTGAACCTCTAAACGACAAGTGAATACTGATGCACTGCGTTTGACCACCGAACAGCACATTCAAATAGCTGTAATCTGTCAAACAGCTTAGGAGGTGAAGTTCTTCATATATTGCTACTATTCTATTCCTGTCCTCCTGTATTCATGTATTTACCACCTACATCTATCAGTATTACAAGGTTGAGACTTCCAGTGAGCAACTGTGTGCAAGAGAGAGAGAGAAAGAGAGCGAGTGGGAGCCAGGGACTTGTCTGCATTTGTTTATGATCAATCAAACTAATAGGTCTCCTTGGGCATGTTGTTTACAATGGACTTATTTCCCCCAGTTCGATCATGTATTCACTGCTTTTCTCTCCCCTGTCAAGAGAAAATATGACTCTTACTGCACTTGATTCCACCAGTGAACTCACATCAGCAACTTTGGCTTGTTGCTGGCATTTCAACCCTGTTTTTTTTCTCTCTAAACCAGTGTCTTTTTCACTCGTCTCGGCGCACGCTTTAAAACATGTAATTTCTAGCTGTCCGAACTGATGGCCGTGGCAGCCTGCCCACCCCTCAAGACTAACAATCATCAGATTTGCTCATGATCCATGCAGAAGGAAAAACAGCTGCCTGCGTATGATGGGCCCTGTCAGATCCTCTGTCCTCTCGATACGGGCCCTATGTTCTCTTCTTCCATTCATTTATTCACATATACTATTAATATAATATCTCAGAGATAACGGCACAAGATCGTTTGAATATACCCAGAAAGCTACTTTTGATACTGTAAAAAATGATAATTTTTAATAAAGATTATTAAAATTTATTAACATTTACATTTTATGCATTTCAAACACATTTTTGTATAAAAAGAAGCCTTTGAACAAATAATATATAAAATAACACAAACAATAATTCAGTTAATTAATAATATCCAATAATAATCAATGCAATCAATTAATACAATAAATAAATACAGAAATAAATAAATAATCATGTCCAAATGGCATTATTTTTTTATTTGTGCATATTACTAGCATATATTATTAGTACATATAAAGCACATATTAGTGCCTTATTCTGGATGACAGAATTTCATATGTTAGATCCCTTAATCATACCCTACCAAAACATAACAGTTAGTTACCTTACTAACTATTAATAAGCAGCAAATTAGGATTTTATGGAGGGAAAAGTAATAGTCAGTCGATAGTTAAAAGTGAGAACTTGACCTAAAATAAACTTTCCTCATTATTTCATATAATTGGGGGGTTTTATCTGTAAGATTTGTACTTTTACATGTTTACATTACTATTACTATTACAAACGTACTAACATCACAGGAAGATAACAGTTATAAACCCACAGTGCTGTGGGGAACAGCAGAGAGAGAGAGAGAAAGAAGAAAATGGAGAAAGAGAGTGATGCCGGGGATGTCTCATCTTCAGCCCTCTATCAGACAGCAGGGGAGATGGACAGTACGTCGACTCTCTCTCTGAGGAGATTGATTGCCTGGAGTTGGCTGTCGGGAGAGATTAAGCTTCGTGGCTTCCCCAAAACATGTCTGAAATTATCTTTGTAAAGCATCAGCCTGCGGAAAACCTTCCTATCCAGCCCAAAACAAACTCTTACCGCGGCAGAAAAGGCCTGCAGTAATGCCTAGTGAACAGTGAAATCTTTCTCTAACATGAGGAGCGATAACACGAATACAGTGAAGTCCCAAAATCAGAGACCACTCGTTGAAAGGGCTTTATTTCTGCATTTTTTATTATACTTTAAATTTGATCTATAGTTTAAGCATTATGGTCTTCAGTAATGGCCTGTGCTATAAAGAGATACAATATAAAAAAAGTTTGCATCTGTCTAGCCACGTAGAGCGGCGGTGACAGGTCACAGCGAGACAAAAGCACTTAACTCTGACATTTTGCAAGGCTGTAACTTCAGTTATGATAGAATGAGAGAAGGATGGAGGTCTGTGTTTATCTGACTCCTCAGGTCAGGCTACTTAAAGGCAGAAATTCCTCCAGGCGCTTCTACCCTTAACATACACAGGGACGGTTAGTCTCAGAATTAAAGGACTTGTTTCCACAATTCACCTCCTCGCTCGGCGCTGCTGCACACCAGTGCTCTATCACATAACAGCCTGGCGTTTTCATAGCCTGCTCAACCTTGTGGTTGAAACCTCCGTTTCAAAATATAGTCAGCTGCCTCACGGCGTGCTGCAGACACATGCAGCATTCTAACCCTCAGCAGTGAATCATTTCCAACCCTCTATATATAGACAGCAATATAACAGACGTGACCAAACAATTGATTTGTATAGAGTCTGATATTAGCATGTTGCTTTCTATAGGGGAACTGATGTTGAAAAATTATTTATAATTTGTCAAAAACAGACCTACTATGAGCTACGAGGTTGTTTATCAATGTAATGTGCTGTTTTTGAAACCATCAGTCTGCATTATTTCCACAATAATGATTATTGTGTTTCACAGTGGAACACACTTTGTCAAAAAAAATATATATATATATATATATTGTATTTTTTTTTTTTGTTTAAATGAAAGTGTGTAATGTTGTAATTCACCTCGAAGCTGGTTGGTTTGGTTCATGGTGCATTGGTTCAACTCTAAGAAATATATACTATATATATAAAAAAAAAACAATATTTACATTTACATTTAGTCATTTTGCAGACGCGTACATTTTGCATACATAAAGCGATTAATCTTGAAGAGGCAAACAGATTAATCGCTTTATGTATTCCCCAATTGTAAGTCGCTTTGGATAAAAGCGTCTGCTAAATGCATAAATAAAAATGCATAAATAAAATGCTTTTAATATTTTGCTGTGTATTTTTTCTTTCTTTATGTATTTATTTAATTATTGAGCTTGTTGTAATGCATTTCAGTATCACATTCACATTTTTGGCTAATCTAAATAATATTAGGCAGATTTATTTATTTATTTTATACTGCCTGGGTCAACAACATTTTTTTTTTATAAAAAAATACATTAAAAACTATTCAAATATACACTGACTCTAATGCTAAAAAAATAAGCATTTTTTTTATTAAAATAGTTTTAAAAAGCCCCATTAAAAGAAAAAAAATCTTAGAACCATTTGTCCACCATATCAAAGTCATGTGGTGCAACCAACATGCAGAAAAAACAGAACACAGGGAAATTAAATCATTGAGAATATCCCTGTCTGTGAAGGTCAATAAGTATCTTAAAATATCAGATAACTTGACCTTTTTAAACAAGGCAAAGTTAGTTCAGGTTGTAACACGTCAGGTGGTGCAACTCCCCAAAAATGTAATGATATTTATGATTCAATAATTAAAAAAATATATATATTTAACAAATAACAAAATATATATATATTTTTAAAACTTAAAACATAATCTAAATTGATAAGACTTATACAATTAAATTCTAAGGACTTTGCAAAGATCTGAGGTTCAAAAAGTAATTAAAATATTCTCTGTAGGCAGCACACTAGTTTTGCTTTCTCAAAAGCAGCTGCCAAAGAGCAGCTTCCATATAAACATAACTCCCGATCAGAAAGCCCCGATAGAGCATATTTATTTCATGTGAAAACATGATATTTGAGATTTCATTACCACATAAGATGAGATGAACACACTCAATGAGTCGCTGCCTGCGCTTAAAGCTAAAATGTAAAAAACAGAGCCGTGAAGCACATCGAGTTGGAAATCCACCATAAATCATACATGAGGCAGACATTAATAATTCAACACATGCCATTCAAATGTTTGTATAAGATGTATCTAGCCACAGAGATTAGAAACAACTGGTATTCTCATTCAGAATAAATAAACATGATATGCACAGTCAGGACCCCACTTGTCCTAGCAAATCACTTCTTGGCAACAAAGTTCACAAGGCTTAAGATGCTTAATAACGACCCCCTCAACAGTAATTACCTCGCTAATTCGATAATGAATCTGTAAGTATTCATCCATGGCTGTAAGACTGCAGATTTACAGGAGCATTCAGTCGTGGTGACGGCTGAAAAGCAGACTATTTACCCACTTTGACCCCATATAAATCCAAACACGGCACTTGCACTGTCTGCAAACTGTCCCGAGCTCTTGTTGAATATCTTTCAGCGCAATGCTCTGTCAGAAACACAATCAAGCATGCCATTTAAAGTTTGCAGCACAGCAGCGAGTACACCGATTCTTTTCGGCTGGGTAAACAGCCATTTATCTTTCAATGGAAGTATTGGGACGCTGTGTCTATTGAGGTGATTAAAAAGACTGACTAATTACACTGAATTATTCTAATGATGAGCGGTGCCGTCTACAAGAGCTGATTTGTTGACATGCCTAACAACATTTCCTGTGCAGGGGAACCGTGCCAGCAGACCTGGTAAATTCATTACCGTTTTTTGCTTCTTCTTTGTTTATAAATCTACAATGAATCACGTGTAAGGTTTCCTCTGGGTCCTTTCGGTCTAACGCCTCCTGTCACACCAGCGCTGCAAACAAACAAGGGCTATGTTTTTTTTGTCAAGTTGTGACACAGGTAAAGGAAAACTAAATATATGACTCAATCAAGTTAAAATTTTAGCTGTACAATTTTAGTCATTTCCTGAAGTCTTCAAAGTGTATTAAACAAAATTAGAAGCTAACCCAAAAAGCGCCTTCAGGCATAGATAGGCCTTGCTTTGGTGAAATGTTGGATTAGGATTTTCTTTAAAATAAATGCTCAAACGTTACATCAGACATTTCCTTCTTTATTAAAAAACCTTTAAATATCACTATAGCTGAAAACAAAAAATGCTGTGTTTAAAGAAAAAGCATGTGTTACATAGTATAGTATTGGTAATTTTTGCATACAAATAATATAAATGCATCTCTTCTGTGTTTTTAATTTCTGAAATTATATAGTTGCATTTAGATGTTTTCTATTTGTTTCTGCTTTCAATATTAAATAAAAAAAACAAATAAATGTAACATACTCAGACAAAAAAAAGCTGTGTGTTTGTAAAAACAAATCTATCATTAAGACATTTAAACCATAAACTGTAGCTTCTCGCCAAAATACAAGTCCATAATCTATAATATTGATTCCTCCATCTCCTGTTGTCCCTTGACAGCAAAACCTACCCACATATTTGTTCAGAACTTTGTTGGACTGTTTTCTCTTGTACAGGTGAATCTCAATAAATTAGAATGTAGTGGACAAGTTCATTTATTTCAGTAATTCAACTCAAATTGTGAAACTTGTGTATTAAATAAATTCAATGCACACAGACTGAAGTAGTTTAAGTCTTTGGTTCTTTTAATTGTGATGATTTTGGCTCACATTTAACAAAAACCCACCAATTCACTATCTCAACAAATTAGAATATGGTGACATGCCAATCAGCTAATCAACTCAAAACACCTGCAAAGTTTCCTGAGCCTTCAAAATGGTCTCTCAGTTTGGTTCACTAGGCTACACAATCATGGGGAAGACTGCTGATCTGACAGTTGTCCAGAAGACAATCATTGACACCCTTCAAGGAGGGTAACAATTGCCAAAGAGCTGGCTGTTCACAGAGTGCTGTATCCAAGCATGTTAACAGAAAGTTGAGTGGAAGGAAAAAGTGTGGAAGAAAAAGATGCACAACCAACCGAGAGAACCGCAGCCTTAGGTGAGGATTGTCAAGCAAAATCGATTCAAGAATTTGGGTGAACTTCACAAGGAATGGACTGAGGCTGGGGTCAAGGCATCAAGAGCCACCACACACAGACGTGTCAAGGAATTTGGCTACAGTTGTCGTCAGAGGCGTCTTACCTGGGCTAAGGAGAAGAAGAACTGGACTGTTGCCCAGTGGTCCAAAGTCCTCTTTTCAGATGAGAGCAAGTTTTGTATTTCATTTGGAAACCAAGGTCCTAGAGTCTGGAGGAAGGGTGGAGAAGCTCATAGCCCAAGTTGCTTGAAGTCCAGTGTTAAGTTTCCACAGTCTGTGATGATTTGGGGTGCAATGTCATCTGCTGGTGTTGGTCCATTGTGTTTTTTTGAAAACCAACGTCACTGCACCCATTTACCAAGAAATTTTGGAGCACTTCATGCTTCCTTCTGCTGACCAGCTTTTTAAAGATGCTGATTTCATTTTCCAGCAGGATTTGGCACCTGCCCACACTGCCAAAACACCAAAAGTTG
The DNA here is from genome assembly GCA_027422405.1 of Ptychobarbus kaznakovi. Lineage (NCBI taxonomy): Eukaryota > Metazoa > Chordata > Actinopteri > Cypriniformes > Cyprinidae > Ptychobarbus > Ptychobarbus kaznakovi. The sequence continues at coordinate 6,961,507 of CM049813.1, forward strand.
GTTAAATGACCATGGTGTTGGTGTGCTTGACTGGCCAGCAAACTCACCAGACCTGAACCCCATAGAGAATCTATGGGGTATTGTCAAGAGGAAAATGAGAATCAAGAGACCAAAAAATGCAGATGAGCGTAAGGCCACTGTCAAAGAAACCTGGGCTTCCATACCACCTCAGCAGTGCCACAAACTGATCACCTCCATGCCACGCCGAATTGAGGCAGTAATTAAAGCAAAAGGAGCCCCTACCAAGTATTGAGTACATATACAGTATAATGAACATACTTTCCAGAAGGCCAACAATTCACTGGAAGACTTAAACTACTTCAGTCTGTGTGCATTGGATTTATTTAATACACGAGTTTCACAATTTGAGTTGAATTACTGAAATAAATGAACTTTTCCACAACATTCTAATTTATTGAGATGGACCTGTAAATGGTGTTTGATCTGCATATCAGATATCAGCTGTTTGGACTCTTATTCTGACGCCACCCATTCACAGCAGAGAATCCGTCAGTGAGCAGTGATGTAATGCTTAATTTTTAGAAATTTTTATTGTGAATAATAAATAAGTTAGAAATTAAGTAATTTGACTGCGCAAATTAGATCAGACTGTAAAATGTCACGCGGTGCCACTCCCCCAAAAAATAAATGTAATGTAAACTATAACTTGACATTGTTAGTCATGAAATGATGAAATGATCCATTTTGGACATACACGTTAAGGATCTTCCTGTTAACGATTATGATCCATGCATGATCCATTCTATCTTATTTATTTTTTAGACTTCGTAAAGAAAATCATGACTTTAAAGTTTTCTTTAAAATGGCATAAAATTATTTCAAAACCATACATACAAAGAGTTCATTTCGAAGAGCTTTGCATGTGTTTTAAACCAGATTATCAAACGATTTGTCCTTTTTTTGTATTATAGACACTCTTATTTGTCATTGCTCCAGTAAGCCGTTTTGGCATTACCTGGAACGATGGACAACAGCCATCGATGTCATCGGCTATTAAAAATTAATTGCTGGATTTGTTTTCAATGTTTGTGGCATTGCGCCTTCATAATGCCTCTGCAAGAATCACAAATTGCCAAACTCATGTGTTAAAGTTTGCAAACCAACTCCTCGAGCAGAACTATAAGTAGCTACATTTCTAAAATATTCATATTACATCTGTTTCTAGGGAAACTCTGACCACCAAAGGACATGTTTCTCTAATTTTGTGTGGAAAGGCTTTAACTTTTTGCAGAATATTATAAATCGGTCTCTACTGGATTAATAAATAAACCCTAACAGGGTCTTCAGGATCGTGCAAGTTTGTCATCTCAGTCATTATCACAAAAAGCTCCTCTTCCCAAGCCAGTGTTAGCCAAAAATAATACTCCAGGAAAATAATAATAATAAAATGCTCTAACAGCTTGCATAATGTCAGATTAATCCTGCCAACGAGAACAGGGCAAAGTAACTCATGTTCTGCTCTGTGGAGGATACCAGAGCACATCGCAGTCTGGCGAGTAGACACGCCAAAATTATGAGTCCTCTGGGAAACACAGCCTACTTCGTTATTCTGCTTTTGACCAGAGAAAAGATTTGTCGCCTCACTTTCCCTCACACACACACACACTCATTACACTGCAGGATGATGATAAACACACTTCTGAACCACTGACTACACCCTTGTAAATAAAATACAACTTTACTTATTACTGAAATACTATACTTAAAAAATGCATACTTGAGTGTGGACTATGCAACGTTGTTGGATACTGAAGTGCATGTTGTTTACATAAAACAACAATTAAACAACTAAAAAATTACTTCCTCAGGCCATCCGAGATGTGCATACATTTATTTCTTCATCAGAACAGATTTGGAGAAATGTAGCAATACATCACTTGCTCACCAGGGGATCCTCTGCAGTGAATGGGTGCCGTCAGAATAAGAGTCAAAACAGCTGATAAAAACATCACAATAATCCACAAGTAATCCACACCTCACCAGTCCATCAGTTAATGTCTTATGAGAAGAAATTATTTCACCATTAAGACATTTTTAGCTTTAATCCATCACTTCTGGGCAAAATATAAGTAAATAATTCAGGATGTTTCACCACTGATTCAGATGAGACAACTTTTTGACTGAAAAAATAAAATAAAATAAACAAGTAAACAAATAGACTTGATAGACTGGAGTGGTGTGGTTTATTAGGATGTTTTTATCAGCTGTTTGGACTCTCATTCTGACGGCACCCATTCACTGCAGAGCATCATTGCTGAGCAAGTGATGTGATACTACATTTCTCTAAGACAGTTTCCTATGAAGAAACAAGCTCATCTACTTCTTGGATGGCCTGAGTGTGAGTACATTATACATTTTTTTTTCGGTGAACTGTTCCTTTAAGTGCATTTCTTTATTCACAAGGCTACTCTTGAGAAACTGGGATAAGGACAGTTTTAAGAGACAAAGTGACATTTTCCTTGTGCATTTATCCATGGAGAAAATGTAAAAGAAACCACATTGTGACACAAATGCCAAAACGAAAATGTTAAAAGAGTATACATAAAACATGTGTATCACTGGCTTTAATAGATGCACTTCCAAACTGGGAAACCTCGGCGGAGCGCAGCTTTGCATTAGTCACTAAAATGACTTTACCTTCTGAATCCATTAGTCAGACAACACAACAAGGATGAATCCCCCCCAACAGCGACACAGACCTTACTCTCAACATGAAGTCCTCTATAAACAGGAAACAGGCTTACCTGTGGAGACACAAGAAATGGATATGAGACACAATCCAGGTCATGATGAATATTTTGGTGAGGATACAGTACATAAGCAGAGCTCAGTTTGAATAATTAATACACAAAATGGAAGGGGGAAATCTGATAAATCAGTGTAAACGCCTTAAAGGTTTGATTCTTCTGCTTGAATTGAGATGGTATCACATTAAAGATATAAAAACCTTGCACTTTAACAGGTTTACTGAATCATACATTCAGTTTATGAAACAGCCTCCAGCTGAACACCTACTAAATCCAATTTCAACATCTCAAAACACATTTCAACATGCTTGAATATTTACATCATGCACACAGTTTTGCACTGTTAGTGAAAAAAATAAATACCCGAAGCTGAATTTTTAAACCAGATTTTCTGAAAAATGTTGTTGTGTTGCAGTGTTATTTTAGTATAATATTTACAATTATAATGTATGTATATATTTCAGAAAAATAGGTTATGTTTATATATTAAATATATTTATTTATAATATAAATTATATTATTTATAAATACAGACAAGTAAATACATGTAAATATTTTCAACATATGTACTGTATGTGTGTATTTATTTATACATACATACTAAATCTACACAGAACACAAACATATATAATGCAAACAAATTTTTTTTTTTCTATGCGATTAATCGTTTGACAGCAGTACTATCAATATGTTTACTGACATCACTCGAGAGTTAAAGATTGTGTCTATACAGATATGAGTCTGTCTTCTCTAGTGTGTATCAATCTAAGAGTTGAAACTGTAAGTATTGTTGCCAGTCCCAAACTCTGTGAAACAGACACAGGTAAATGGATAGAGCTCTGAAGGGTCTTTCATCTCTCGGGAGCTTTTTAACAACATCGGGTCAAAACTGTGCTAGAACAAGCAATTTCTGACAGAAGAAAAACACTGTGTTCAGTTTAGCTGGACTCCATTCTTGGCGTGTGATGTGCCTACTAGTTAGGGAACATGTTGTCGTGGAACTGAACACACATTTAATCTCATGCTGTCCTTTGTGTTTTTACACAGTCACCCTCAGTTAAGGTCACACACACACACACACACACACACACACACACACACACACACACACACACACACACACACACACACACACACACACACACACACACACACACACACACACACACACACACACACACACACACACACACACACACACACACACACACACACACACACACACACACACACACACACACACACACACACACACATGTTGGTTTTTATGGTTTACGGGGGCGTAATACTACTGTACAAACCCCCACGCTGTACAACGTACATGCTATGCCATACACACTATTGCCCTACACCTAAACTTAGCCCTCACAGGAGACTGTGCATTTCTACCCCCCCCCCCCCCCCCCCCCCCCCCCAAAAAAAAATCTCACTCTGTATGATTTATAAGCGTTTTGAATTATGGGGACACTGAAAATGTCCTCATAAATCACATTCTCCTTGTAATACCCATGTTATACCCATGTCATTATACAAATTTGTGTCCTCATAAACCACATAAACATGCACACACACACACACACACACACACACACACACACACGCACACTATATTTATTACAAATCCTTCTTTTTAGAAAAGTAACGTGAAAAATGAACTAGGGATGGGCTACAATGGTTGACTGACAAAATATAGCATACTTTTATTCAGCAAGGACACATTAAATTGACTAAGAGTTAGTAAAGATTTAAAAAGTTTACAAATGAATCACAGAAATAAATTACATTTTAAAATACACTCAAATAAATACTTTCATTCCCTTTCTGGTTTCTGATTTCTGATTAACAAAAAGGGTAACATTTCATGTTTTCGGTATAACAATTATAATAATAATTATATATTAATTAATAATAATAATAAAAAGCAGCATTTCCATATAGCCAACAGAGAGGGGTGTTTAAAGTGTAAATATTTGGGTATAACCACAGAGCTTCAAAATTGAAACTTCAATGATAAAAATAAACAATGGCTGGCAGACACAGATAGAGACAGAGAGAGACGGAGTAATTAGTGAATATTTACAAAGGGGAGCGACTTTTTCTGTGGTGGAATGTGACGCTACATTTAGGTGCCAGTATTACTTCACACATCGCATTTGGACACATACCCACCATATGGCATCTCTGAATATGATCAATTACAAACATGCTGTCTGAAAGCCGTACATAAATAAGCAGTACGCACACTCATCACGCTCATCAACACAGAGGCAGAAAACCAGAGGGGAGAAGGAGAGCACTAGATTACTGAGTATAAAATTATATCAAATCTACGTCTTGGTATAAATATACCAAGCTGCCATGCTTGTTTTCAAGACAAGCAACATATTACCACTAGCAATCACACACGCAACGTGGAGATGCATAAGGGAATTATAGCCCATGTGGTGACACATTCTATTACACCTGTACATAATGCATAAATACATAAATAAATGCACAGATAAATAAATGTCATTAAAACTAAAAACTATTACTTTCAATTGAGTCTATTATGGTATTAAATAGATTTTTCTTATTCCATATATATATATGGAATAAGCTCAACTGTTTTCAAATAGATAATAATCAACATTGATAATAATAAGAAATGTATTTTAGGATCTATCTATCTATCTATCTATCTATCTATCTATCTATCTATCTATCTATCTATATCAGATTTTTTATAATATGAGACTACTACATGCACATTATGTAAATAAATAGTGTACAATGCATTAACTTACTGCTTAACACATAAGTCACAATAAATTCACAGTATGATCAAGAATATAGAAAAATTATATAGAAGTATATAGAAGAAAACATATCCATAAAAAAATCTGAGAAACATCAATATACTTCATTACTATACATCTGGTTAAAGTGGTCATATGTAGGAATTTTCATATATTAATCTCTTTTTTACAGGCAATTTGTGAACAGCTTGCAATGAAACCTAAAAAATGAGATCCTGGTTCCTATGTTGTCTATAATTGTCTGTAGACAGATTTTTATGTGAAGGACTCGGGGCGTTTTTGCTGGGAAAAGCAAAAGTGTGTGACATTTACGTGTGCTCCCGAGAGCCTCTCTTTCATTCTATGACACATGAAATGAAAGTTTATGTTCAGGTTAATGCTGAAAGAGCTATTCTATACTGTGTCATTCAAAGAAAAGGGATGAATCTGAACCATAGTCTCACATACACAGATTTATATACTCTATAGTCTCAATATACATTGTAATCAAAGTATCAGAACAACATCGTTTTAATATCCACATCTCTATGATCAAATGCTTTCTTAACTGCTGCATGTTTGTTGTGTGTCCATTGAATGTTATTGAGAGGAACATATTTACAGAAGTAAAAATAAAAGGGTTTCTGAATTCAACATAATTATGCAAGACCCATGAACAGTGCTGGGTAGTAACTGATTACATGTAATCTGGATTACGTAATCAGATTCCACAAATATAGTACTTGTAATTAGATTATATTAAATGTTAAAGTGCTCATAATTAAATTACAGTTACTTTTCATAGATTGCATGATTGCATATTATTTACACAACTGTAGTAAATGATGCATAATGTATTGATTTGCCCCAATTTTTTTTCTTTCTCTCTTAAAATTTCCTTTCTAAAAAACCAGCTGCTTATAATTTCAGAAAAATCACACACCAGCCACAAAGTCAGGACACTATAATTACACAAAAAATTGCCTAAAAACGCCATATGACTAGTTTAATTTGACATTTTCATGATTTTATTAATTATTACACTCTTTTAATAAAAGGTGTATTTTATAACCCAAATGCTGGGTTCAGCCTGTTGGGTCATTTTATTAGGTTGTTTTTAATATTTTTTACCCAGGTTTTGGGTAGTTTGAGTACATTGTATTTAATTGATAAAGTCTTTACTGTACTGTAAATTATATTATTTAACTCAACATAAGGACGAGATGTCAGCTGCGTCAGCAGCGGTCGTTTCGCGCTGGAAACACCTTTGTCTTGCATAACATAAACTGATTTTATTCGTTATAAGACTGAGTTTAAATGAATTTGATGTTAAAACATGTTCTCTAATCTCATTACTGTTTGTTTATGGGCAGGTTTTAGAGTCAGATGTGGCATCTTTCAGCTACGAGTGAAACGCGAGTCCTCGGTCTAGAGTTCGCAGTTCCCCGCGAACAGCAGCCCATCACCGGCTCAGATTTTGGCAACACACCGGCACAAGAATTAGTGCAATTTCGGTGAAAACTGATTACAGAGAATGGTAAAATACACTTAAACTAAAATTTTACTTTTAAATGTTTCATTTTTATTTCTAAAATGCTTGTTAAACGAGTTTAAATGCATTTACTATTGTAAAACTATGCTGTATTCACCCAAATCAATTCAATTTGTCTTATATTTTGTCCATGGTTGTTCTTGCTGAATAATACATGTTTATATTGCCTATATTAATTCTATTTCCAGCCCATTTTAACCAAGCAATATAATAAAAACAACCCAGCATGTTTGGTAAAAACATTTAACCCAAACAGCTGGGTCAAAATAACCCAGCATGTGTTCTGTTAGGTTGTTTTTAACCTAGCATTTTATTTTTAGAATGTACCTCTTCATCACCCCACAACCCCCCAGCAGTTCTCTCAGGAATCCCAGTTTGGGAAACCTTGGCATAATGTAATGTTAAAAGCACTTCATGAAGTCTATAACAGAGAATGGAAAACATTTTTCTTACAAATTAAGTCAAACATAATCTAAATGTTATAAAAAGTAGTCTGATGTTACCCAAATACGTGTAACCCAACAGATTACATAACTAACTACATGTAATTTGTAATCAGTAATGGACTACCCAGCACTGCTCATGGCCTAATAGAAGCCTGTTTTGAACAGCAGCCAAAACCTCTTAGTCAATATGGCGAATCAAGTGAAGGTGAAAATGACTCACACGAGAGGCAATGAACCCTGTACACGGAGATCAATGCGCACTGGCAAATCTGTGTTGGGTGGAACCCATTACATCTGCCTCTATTGCCCTGAACCTTAACTTTCTGCTGAAAACAGAAAAAGAAGATCTGACGGCTCGTGGCGCATCACAATACAGAGGCTAACAAACCAGACTCGTGAATTAACTATCCTGCTGGAGCGCTATAACTGCTTCACGTAACCTTAACCTCTATTATTGCATGCCAGCGTGTCAAGGGTGGGAATTCTATTCGCTGTGATATCAGTGATGAGAGCTTACTCTAGTTTTGACAGAGTGTAAAAGTCAATTTGGCCTCTGCCACTTTTACCGTGCTCATTTCGGAGTAAGCGATGCATGCGCTGGCGCTTCAGATCCGCACGCGTAAAGCCAGCAGACAGAGGTATTGTGTGCGCGGGAGAGGAGCTTTGGTATGAACAGAACAGAAGTACTGTAGGCACAGCCGTGTGGGGATCAATCCGGGAAATTACAAAAGCGGAGAAATGAACAAGTGAGCTAGAATAATGAGGTAATTCATCACTGCTTGTCACAGTTCTGGGCTAAGGGAAGAAGGGAGGACTACAAGGGAGAAAACGTTCCCCCCTTTCCCTTCGCTTCATACTATTCGTGTTCTCAAGTCTGTTGGGAATAAGTGTACTAATATACCATAACCTAAAATCTACATAAAACAAACGCTGATGTGCTGCACTTACATTTAGGTGAAGACGTGGCATAGAAATCGCATGCTTTACCATTGAATTGTGAGGTATTTATGCAACTATCATGTTTAACGATTAATTATTGTTACCTTTTATTAATGCAGATTTAAATCATTTATGATATCTGAAAATGTAGGACAAAAACATCAGATAAAATAAAACAAGCCTTACACGTCCAGATACCCAAATAATTTCACAATATATTGGTAGAAAAATAAGGTGGAATGGTAGTCCATACAATATAGTATAGACTATGTATATGCATTATTAATATATCATTTTAGTTAATTTGTTTGTTTACAGAAACATTGCAAAATATGTCAGAAAGGTAGGCAATTCTCATAACATAATGTGCATGTTTAAAAAGTTAATATAGTGAAATATTCAATTTTTTATGATAATATATTATTAATGATAAATACATTTAAATATTATAATATTTTATATTATTATAAAATAAAACATGGTGTGTGTGTGTGTGTGTCCTTTGTTAATCAAATTTACTTATATTAATATTAATATTTAATACATTTATAAATATTCAATATTATTATTAAATTAGTGTTATAGTTGACTGGATTTATTTATTTATTTACAAAATGCAAAATACAAGATGTCTACATACTGTAGTTTTCATTATATCTCTCTCTCTCTCTCTATATATATATATATATATATATCACAGAAATATTGCAAAATAACATAACAAGTCAAAAGCCCCCTTTCCCCTGGCTTATACTGAACACGCTGAGCTGTACGTACTGAAGAGACACCGGTGAGTTCAGTCATTAACTCCCAACACGTCTCCACTTGTCATTTAAGTCCTATACAGCAGGAATGTTCATATAACGCCACATCCATTTTGTAAGGAAATTGTTCAACTCCCAGTGAAATAAAATGGAGAGATAGTTCTGCAATCGTTTACACCCCCCCCCCCCCTCTCTCTCTCTCTCTTAACCCTCCAACATTTCTCATATCCTGCGCCTTTATGAAGCCACGGGTCAAATCTCTAGAGCCCTCTGCAATCCTTCATCCTCACAATTGCAACTCTTTGTCTTCACTTTCCCTATTTCCCTGACAAAAGCAAAACACTGGTCATCCAAACCCCAAAGACTCACTTCATGCTAAGGCAAATAGCACAGTCAAACATTAATCTCCCAATAACAATTATGTACCCATCCACACACGAGTGTTTCATATCTAGTGCCAACTCTTCTTTCATATAGTATCCTCAGTGGAAATGCACATAATAAATAACATTTCTGCAGGTCACACAGTAAAAAGCTCTAGATTGGATACTAGTAGTGTTCTCTATTCAGAAGCAGACAGAAAATGAGGATGCATGCATTTGCTTCATATTATCTTGACAAATGTAGATGAGCCGTTACAGATCACTACGGAACAACCGTGAAAAAGGGTCATTCTCAAAATATGGTGACTTTCAGTCTTCTTTTTGTTGTTTACCACAAAGGGCTTTTTATTTTTAGTTTCTTACTTTTTTTAAGAGTGAAGGGTTGCGACATGAGTGAAAATTTAGCCAGTTATACATTCAAATGGTTTCCATAAACTGCATCTCAAAACACTCTCACTAATGAGGCTCCACAATGATTAATAAAAACATTGATACCTTTTTTGTTGTTCTCCACAGCCTTTTTTTTTAACAAAATGTAACACCAATGACACTTGTACGTTTTCAAAGTAAAATAATTAATGTTAGAGGTTAAAAATATTAATAACTTTTAAGAAATGAATAACATTTTCAGACTGGTAGGCAACACACATACATGTACTTGTTTTAAAAGTCCTTTCTTCCTCTAAACGTTGACCTTAAAATTTCTTTTAAATAACCATTTGTATTTTTCAGTAATATGTGTTTATTACTGAAAACACAAATGCCACTAAATAATTGTCTTTAAAATGTAATTGTTATTATTTTGTTTTAATATTTTTTTTACTTCTGTTAGACTTTGGGATTTTTCACGCACCTGACAAATTCAGACAATTAAATATATACAGTGTGTGTGTGTGTGTGTGTGTGTGTGTGTGTGTGTGTGTGTGTGTGTGTGTGTGTGTGTGTGTGTGTGTGTGTGTGTGTGTGTGTGTGTGTGTGTGTGTGTGTGTGTGTGTGTGTGTGTTATATTTTTCTTTCACTGTTATATCTCACCTAGCATCACTGTTATAACTAATATACTAAAGTTTTTCAATATTTTGAACTTGATTTTATTCTTATATTTTCATTTTCATTTTAGAAAAAGTTTTTATTTTTTAATATGTCCTTTGTTGTTCTGTTCTGTTTTGTCCAAATATACAAATAAGTTGGTAAATTGGTTCTTCTTGTAAACATTCATAAACATCTACAAATGCTGAATAGTTTCAGCTTTAGATCGGGTACTGCAGAAATATGAACATGTAATTACTAAATTATTTGTATACACGTGTAAAGAGGTATACGTCTGCATAAACACTCCAAAATTAATTAACGTATTATTGTTATTATTATTAATAATTTAGCTTTTAGTTATTTTAGTACTTCAACGTAAATTAAATGAAAATTAGAATGAAATGTATTATTTTATGTTTTATAAAAAAAAATGTTTTTATTGTTTAGATTAATGAAACAATGATAACCCTGATACACAGGTTATATATTTATAATGTTATAAAATAATGCATTTTATATGAGGTTTCTTTAAATTTCACATTTTTTATGACTGAATTAAAACCAAAAATGATAATTTTGAGAATGACCCAGTAACGATACTGGGCCGAAGTTTTAACAGTTCATCGGTGGAAGTCTTTGAACTGAAAGGCAGGCAGGCGGATACGGTGGTCTAGCTCAGCATCTCTCGCTCCGGCCCCTGCTGCTGTAATGATTCTTACCCAGAGCTGTTCTACAGCACCATGGGGTTTCACTGTGATGAACAGCTAGAGTCAGAGCCAAGAGCCGGAGGTGTTATTTCATGTGGTTCGGCATCACTCCATCCAAACTCATTTCCTCATATAAATATTTGGCCTTGGGGAAGACATGGCTCTTAATTATGACACTTAGGATATCCTTCAAGCATTATTTCCTTCTTGAAGAACTTTAGCCAAGTTGAAAGTCAAGTTGTTGAATCAGACACCCACAAGGGGGATAAAATCTCGCCGTGTGGGAATTTTAAAAGATCAATCCGCACATTCTTGTTTTGTAGCTAAATTAAATGTGTAGACACATACGTTTGATCTGAGAGGAGAATTAAATATTCATGAGATGGTTTCGAATGCGCATAAAAACAGATCCTGGAAGTGATGTGGATGTTCTCATTCTCTGGCCGCTGTCCCTGGCCTTTCCTTCTCATTACAACAGCCTCACTGACCTTGTTCCTCTGGCCCTGTTTCTCTTTTTAATGTTCACCTCTGCCTGGCCTTGGCTGCCGCATGTATTTATCACTGCCCACTTCACTGACATGCAGAATGGAGAGCATCTGATGGACGACAGTGAGGGAAAGTGGAGATGAGACATGCATTTAGATCTGCATATTTGGATGACCAGTGTGGCCAAACATACAAATAACAGTTTAGGTACACGTTATACACACACATACATTTAGCATGGTTAATTAGAGGAGCTCACAAATGTATTCGTTACACTTGGTATCGTGGTTCTTCTGGTAAACATTTACAAATGAAGACTAGTTTCAAATGATGAATATGATGAAATGTTTCATCTGAACAAATAATTAGCAAATGATTTGCAAAGATGTGTAAGTCAGTCTGCATACAAATAAATAGATATAAATAAATAAACACGCAAATGTGTTTTTTTAACAGACTAGTTATGATTTAATGAATCACATGGCAACATAAATCAGGTGTGAAGTGCTTAAAATGACTAACCATATCTATCTATCTATCTATCTATCTATCTATCTATCTATCTATCTATCTATCTATCTATCTATCTATCTATCTATCTATCTATCTATCTATCTATCTATCTATCTATCTATCTATCTATCTATCTATCTATCTATCTATCTATCTATCTATCTATCTATCTATGCATTTTAATTTACATTAACACATTATTTGTTAAATGTAATGTTCATTAAGTTCATTAGTAACACAAGTTCATAAGCACAAGCACATTATTTCATACTCATATTTGAATATTAACTGATCTCTTAAACATTATATAAAGTTTGTTAATGATGAAAGTTATTTTAGTATTATTCATATTTCATATTACATTTCATGTTACTGTATTTTAAATGTTAAAAATGTCATCTTCTTTATCAACATTTATTAAATGTGTAATTACAAAGATATTTCACTACATGACAAGTTTCAACATAAATAGCATTAAAGTGTGTTTACTTCACCATAAATACTTGCTAGTACATTCACCAGAACAATTTAAGCATATTTCAAAGACAACTAATTATGAAATCGCATGCAACGATGTAGTTAGGCCCTTCTTAACTTGATAAAAAGTTTAGCATTTAATGTAAATTTAAACTCTAACACATTTGACTTTAATTGCAATTGATGTGAAGTGGCTGAAAACATTACATTCAGTTTGACTTAAGTAAATACTTTTTTAAATATGTTATTTATATAATAATACTCTTTTTTAAAAGTATGCTAATTACTTTATCACAATATATGTTATGCTAGCTATATATTAAGTTATTAGTTTGTAAAACAAGTTAAACCAAAAAATTTTTTATAAATATTAATAAGTGTTTCATTGGACAGTCTATATCTTTAGTTATCCTATATTATTTAAAAAAAAATGAAAATTAAACAATAACAACACTTAGTCATGATAGTATAATTCAGAAAACAGACATCAGAGATTTTGTTGGATTTCTAAATAGAGTATAGACAGTTCTGTCAAGATGAATTGGTAATATACTCTTCCAACGACAGCGACTCACTAGTGTACACTTGCTAATAAAGCACAGTGCTAATACTCTGTAGGCAAATCGGGTTGATCTGTTCAGCCGTTTGTACTAAGATTAAAAAGCCATTATTCAGACAGTTGCAGTCAGATTCACCACAAGTTCACCACATATCCTCACTCCACATGTCCTCCTCGTCTGTCTCTATTTATATGCTAGTCATGCAGTGAGAGAAAAAAGTGGAAAGTTTAGAAGACAGGTCTGCGCTCTTATAACGATATTAAATGCATTTGATTCTGTCCTACCCTCTTTGAACTCAACGCTCTTTCAATTCACCCTTCTGAGCAGAAGTTTAAATGTGCCTACCAGGCAGACGGATATATGCAAACCTGCAGAGAGACAGAGAGAGAGGGAAAGGGAGAGAGAGAGAGAGAGAGAGAGAGAGAGAGAGAGAAGGACAGAGAGAGAGGAGGGGAGAGAGAGCGGGAGAGAGAGAGAGAGGAGAGAGAGAGCGAGAGAGAGAGGGGGGGAGAGGGAGAGAGAGAGAGAAGAGAGAGAGAGAGAGACCAGGAGAAACTAGCGTATCTGCTCAGAGAACACAAGACCTGCTGTGTTTGCTGCTCAATATGTGTCTCTCTGTCACCACAGAAGAGAAGACACTCCGTCTGCCCTGAGCTGATGTTTCCAGCATATGTAGAATATATTATGCCATATTACTCCATTATATTACTTAAATTTATATTTTGCCTCTGTAAATCTTATACTGTACCTTATTTAATTTTATTTATATCACATACTTACAATAGTCATTCATTTTGCACTACATATATATAATAAGTTTTAAATATTTGTTTTATTACTCTTATCATTTTTTTTTTCTGTTAATTCAAATGTGCACTACTTGTGAGCAGCCCAGCTGCAATTGCTTTGGCAATACAAATGTATAGTTTTTGTCATGCCAATAAAGCACACTTAAATTGAAATTGAGGAGAGAGCGGAGAGCGAGATAGAGGGAGAGCGAGAGAGCGAGATAGAGAGAGAGAGAGAGCGAGAGAGAGAGAGAGTGAGAGAGCGAGATAGAGGGAGAGAGAGAGAGCGAGAGAGAGAGAGAGAGGTAGAGAGAGAGAGAGCGGGAGAGCGAGATAGAGGGAGAGAGAGCGAGAGAGAGAGAGAGTGAGAGAGAGAGAGAAGAGAGAGAGAGAGAGAGAGAGAGAGAGAGAGAGAGAGAGAGAGAGAGAGAGAGAGAGAGAGAGAGAGAGAGAGAGAGAGAGAGCGGAGAGAGAGAGAGAGAGAGAGAGAGAGAGAGAGAGAGAGAGAGAGAGAGAGAGAGAGAGAGAGAGAGAGAGAGAGAGGGAGGGGGGGGCGAGAGAGAGAGAGAGAGAGAGAGAGGGAGAGACAGAGACAGAGACAGAGAGAGAGAGAGAGAGAGAGAGAGAGAGAGAGAGAGAGAGAGAGGGAGGGAGAGAGGAGGGCTGCACTCTGCAAGCGCAGAAATTAAGAGGCAAAGGGCAGTGGGAAATATTGAGCACCTCATTCTCCTTGTAATTGTGCCATGTCACAAGACAGCATAAGATAATGGTGACCGATATGAAGGCAGAAATTATGAGGTGTCTCAGACTGAGAGAGAGATACGGGAAGTGCTGCCCCGCAGCGCTGGTTTCCTATGCCAGTTTCTCACACTATCAGAGGTAGAAAAATAGTGACAAAATAGCCCATGGGTTGTCTACTGGGATCTATCCATTCAGTGTTATTATGGTTAGGCAAAACAGAAATAAAAAAGTAATACAAATAAATAAACAATTGCCTTTATTTATTTATTTTAAATTTACCTCATTAAACAAGGAAATGATAATACATAACACTAAATAAATGTATTGGTGTTTAAATTTAAATTACACATTTTAAATCAGCTATTAGTTATATTATCAAATTATTATCATACAACATTTCCCACCATTTATATTGCATATGTGACTTTAATTAAAATACCTTTATTGGCATGACAAAAGTACTTTTTATATTGCTAAAACATTAAACAACATATAAAACAGAATAAAACACAAATGGTATTAAAATTGGGAAAACACTGAAAAAACAAACCATAAAATACATTTTCATTTTCAATTTAGTATTAGTTATTTTATTTTATTTGAGTATTGTAATTCAAATATAAACATTTTCCCTAATAATAACTAGTGCCATTTTCACGTTTAATGATATACATATATATATTCTGTTTATCGAGAATGAAACTAAGATTAGAAGATCTGTTTCATAAGATCTGTTTCAGCAACTGTATATTGTGATACTTTATATTTAACTAAATTAAATGAATGAGAGTAATTACAACCAGTAATTTCATCAACACTATAAATCACTAAACTAAACTAAACTAAAAAAAAAAAAAAATCCATGTTAAATCTATGTTAAAATGGCCCATGTTTTATCTTCAGTGCCACATCGATACCCACCAGCATCTATAAATCAGTTCATCTGCCCCACAGGGACAGGCTGTTGCTTTAACTAGACATGGAAATCAGCAGGTTTAGTAGATAGGGAATAATCTCATTTGGTTTTGTTGCAATTGCGTGTATTTAAACTTTAGGGAGACATACACATAAAGGCATGTTGTTAACTTCATACGCCAGCGGCTTTTCCAGTCAAACTCCACGTCCATTTGCAGAATGCAGCCGGTGATATTTAGATGGTCCGTTATGGTTGAGATGAAAAGGTAGCCATTAAGCTTTAATGGAGAATGGCGTTTGATTTCGTTTTTGCTTCACAAAGTGTAATGGTCCATTTATAATAACAGATCACAGTCTTCACAAGTAATGATTGGGGCCATCTGTGAATCTCAGCCGGCTTGCATTAGCAGATGAGAGAGGAAAAGCCACACTGATTCCAATTCAGCGGCCTGTGTTAAAATGTGTTTTATGATAACGGACATGTGTGTAGTGTATTTCACTGTAAATGAGCTTAAATCTTGTATGCACACACTAGGGTTGGCAGTATAAATTATGCAACAGTTGTGAAAAGAGCACTCAATTGTGTCAGTCGGTAGAGATATTTTATCATAACGTTTATACCATAGGACATATTTATATGCAGAACCAGTGGGTGAAGAGGATGAGATGAGGAAGGACTTGCTATTAAGATTGTTATCTAAAACACAAAGTGCATTTTTTGCTAAAAAAACAATGCTACTTGTCATACTAATACTGCATTAAGCTGTTGTGCTGTTACATGTGTATTAGCTCTTTAGTGAATTCAACTGTGACTCCTCCATTTACCTATTATGTGTAAAATATTCAGAAATAGATATTTCCACATGGTTATTTATCCTTAGAATGCATGACTCAAAAAACCTGCATGGGTGTATAAAGGTGGTCAGAACAGAGCAGATCCTCTCTTTGCGCAGAATACGCAAGCTGAGGGCCCCCTTGCTCTCAAAGATGTTTTCATTTTAGTTTCGTATTTGAATTTTTCCAGAGGTTATGAAAACATGAATGATCATTTATTTTAATGCGGTGTGCTGTCACCCTCTCTACATATAAATCAGTCAAATCATGTAACGTGATTGTCGTACAGTCTCTTGCCCTAAAAAAAAACGAGTTTAAAGCGCACCGAGCCGCGGAAGAGATACTATTTCTCGAGCGCTTTCCGAGAGCGTTTCGCCCATTCCTTGATACCCCCCATGCCCCCCCCCCCTCAACCAACACCCCCCTCCTCCTCCGACACAGTTTTGGCAAGGGCCCCCCGAAGTCCAGGATCGGCACTGGGGCATAATTATCTGTATTGTTCAGGCATCCTGTTTTATCTTTATTTTCATTGTAAAGAAATCATTTCTGAATTTGATTGTACAAATAAAAATAAATGAATCATTTGTTCATGGTTTCCCACATCCATATACTATAAAACATTTATTTCAGTACAAATTATTTTAACTGTCTTACGCGTGTGTGTGTGTGTGTGTGTGTGTGTGTGTGTGTGTGTGTGTGTGTGTGTGTGTGTGTGTGTGTGTGTGTGTGTGTGTGTGTGTGTGTGTGTGTGTGTGTGTGTGTGTGTGTGTGTGTGTGTGTGTGTGTGTGTGTGTGTGTGTGTGTGTGTGTGTGTGTGTGTGTGTGTTTATGTAAAATGCAAATAATAGTACTGTTAAACGATTAATCACATGCAAAATAAAAGTTTTTGATTACATAATATATGTGATTGTACTGTGTATATTTATTATTTATATACAAATACACACACAAACAATATGTATTTTGTAAAATATTTACATATTTTATATGTATATATTTATATTCATATAATTTATATTATATATAAACATATTTAATATATAAACATAACATATTTTTTTCTGAAATATTAAAATGCCTGTATGTGCATTTATATGCATAATAAACACAGTGCACACATATATTTTATGTAAACAAAAACTTTTATTTTGGATGTGATTAATCGCGATTAATCGTTTGACAGCACTAGGAAATAATACAAATAAAATACAATACAATATGAATAAAAAAAAAAATAGAACCAAAATAGAAAAAAATAGAAAATACAATAACAAAAAAGAACGGTATAATAATAAAAAAGGTTTAAAATCTTGTTGTAAATACATTGAACATTTTTGTGCCCACACAAAATGTGAAACAGATTCTCACAAACCAAAGGTTTGAGTAATCCATGAAGTGTCAAATTAATGAAATATTATTATTGACCAAAAAATCTTGGTGAGTAAAGATTTCATACACAGATTATTTAAAACTTTCATTTTTAATAAAAACAAAATCTGAATCTATGACCAACCAATATTTAAATGACATTGTTTAGACTCACATTCGGTTGTAAGGAATGCATTAAATATTAAGGGATGTAATTATTTTATTGAATATCAGTTTAATTTGATCACCTGGTAACACTCAAACAACAACCAGTACATTTATTAAAATATTTATTAATATTTGTCAATGTTTTATAAAAATATTAGCTCACATTCATTAAATAATATTAACATATACAACTCTTGGTTTTAATAGTAAGTAAAATAAAGTCAATTGTAATAAAAGTTAGTTGTTAGTATTAACAAATGGAACCATATTGTGAAGAGTTACCGTCCACCTGTATTCATTCTAGAACTGAAAAATAAAGCCTTTGTTACATTTTCAGCAAAACGGAGTATAAACTGTGAAAAACATATATTACAGTATTGTGATATAAAATGGGATATTCTTATTCATCATGCATACACATAAAAGCACACACATTTACAATTCATAAAGAGCATTACATACACATACACGTACATAACTAGTCTCTCTAGTGTTAATTAAAGTTATTGAGGAAATACCTTTGTTGTTGCAACACACCGCTGAGACAGAGACCTGACCGTGCGGCGTTTCAATTAAAAGCCAAACCACTCTGAAAAGGCCATTCCATTAACCCAATAATAGAATCCGCTGACCTTATTTTTACGAGATGAATTATAATAGACGACTCCATCCATTTCCTGTTCCACGCTTCCTCCTATTCATCCCTACACTCAAGGTAAAGCCCGATGCCATTAGCGAATGAAAAGCGGCCCTATTCTCAGTATATAGAGCGTTCCATAAAAAGGATTTAATTCCGGACATGGCTGGCAAAAGAGCCATTCCCACGCACCGGCACCTCTCCATCAGGCCCGATCCCAACATGATAAAGATGGATGAGAGCCACTGTCAGCCACGGGACCGCCTACTTCTTAATATTCGCGCCTCTTATCCTGACTCTCAGAGCATGGGAGTCAATGGGCAGGATCAGGCAGGGATGATGAGTGTTGCTGGGGTGTAATGGCCGCTCTCTTCCTTCACCGGGGCTCAGGAGGAGTGCCGCAGGCCATCAACAAGGGATGAACAGACTGGCACTTGTCACAGTCCCTGATTAAAAATCACTCTGGGAGCCAGCGCCACCAGCCAGGGTCCCCACAGACCTGAGGAAGATGCAAAGTCATCTATTTCAATCCTCTCTCGCCCGCGTTAAAGCCTACCAGCACTTCTGCTCTTAAGCTTCTGACTGTATCTTTCCACAGCAGGTGGCTTCAGAGGTCAAATACAAGGGGCATGTGATCGCTTTCATCCCGTGGCAAGTTTCGTTGGGTTATGTTAGCACTTGCACTCTGAATTTGTTAAAGTGCTTTCCTAGTTTGGACATTTTTATGGGATTTTACTGAATAAAACAGTAAGTTCTACTGTAAAAATGTGACCATGTGACATCAAAATTGACCTAATTTGTTTGGTAACACTTTAAAATATTGTCATGTTGATTAATGCGTTTACTAACATTAACAAACAATGAGCCACACACATTAGTAACAGTATGTATTAGTCTGTTAACGTTAGCTTATAAAAATGCAATGGTTCATTGCTCAGGTCCATTAAATAATATTAAAAGATACAACTTATGATTTTAAAGGGGTCATAGATTGCTTTTTTAAAGATCATTATTTTGTGTATTTGGTGTAACAGAATATGTTGGCATGCTTTAATGTAAAAAAAACACATTATTTTTCTAATACTGTACATTATTGTAGGTCCTCTATGCCCCGCCTCTCTCAAACGCTTCATTTTCTACAAGGTCCCTCCTTCCGACAAGCACGGTCTGCTCTGATTGGCCAACTGACCCAGTGCATTGTGATTGGCCGAACACCACAAGTACGAGTCGGGAACACAGTGAGCTTTAGCTTTCAAAATAAATGTAAAGATATTTAATAATGTCCTTAGTTTTACCATCAGTTCAAGCCCGAGAGGCAGGGCCGGATTATCCATAGATGGGATTGGACGAGTGCCCTGGGGCACCACCCAATAGGGGGGCACCAATGATTAAAATAATGACTAGACCTTTAAAATATTTGTCATGTATATATATATATATATATTGTTTTGCTGGAAGAGATGCAAATGCATAAAACAATGAATGGTTAATGATACAATATATACAGAGAGAATATAAAAAATATGCATGCATATAAAGAACTGCGATTGGGTCAGGTCACAGTGTATTAGCCCCTTCCCCCTAGTCAGAGTCGAGCATTCACAAATGGATAGGCAGCATCAGTTTAGCAGTTGTGCAAAACGTACATTTAAAAAAAGTGAAAATATCTCAACACATAGCCAGGGCTCTACAGCGCGACTGAAAAGTGCTGCATGCGACTATCAAAAAATATTTAGGAGCACCTGTACGACTAACCCGATCAGCATAGACAGTGTTTGCGCTGAGTGGAGCTTCAAAGGTTTCTACTTGCATTTTTTTGTGCAGCGTTGAGTAATGTATCGAATGCAATGTTAATCAGAATCCACTCAGTGCTCAAAATACTTTTGTTCATTGCTGAGTTATGCAAGCTCACAAATCCTCTCGTTATGACAAAACAAAGAGTAGACAGGGTGTAAAAAAGAGATTCGTTGTGCAATGTAGAGAGCTTCATTGATTATAATGGAGCTTTGTGAGATTTCGATGAACTGAAGTGAGTGACAGCTTTTAAAGATTATTAAGGGAGTTTGCAAATGTGATATTAAATTAATACAACAGTTAAATAAACAATAAGTTAATATAAAGTGATGTACATTGTATGACGTTAACAATATTGCCTGATTTTGCTCTATTTAGTCAAGGCAAATAGTTTCAAACAGTCACAGCTGAGCCGCTGCGCATCTCCATTCAAACACCATTCAAACAATCTGCATTTTTTTAATGAATCTAGTCAGTCAATGATTCAATTACCCATTCATAAAGACAGTCCCTTGCTTCGTTCCTGAATGAATCAGCCATTCAAACGAATCAGATGAATAAATGATTCAGTGAAAAAAAATCAGTGACTTGCCGCCGCGTGCTGGCAGTTTTATTTTTATGTTTAAAGTGTCATTTCAGTTATTTAAATCATTTAAATCAAACAATAGTTCTATATTCAAAATTGTATATTCAAAACATTAATCTCACAACATTGTTATGAATTCAAAAAATCCATGCCACATCTGAGCCTCTGTAAATGTCTGTAAATTTACCTACATGCCACTTTTGTGTTCTTCTCTGCCATCTTTGTAGTGGAAACTAATTTTGTTAATATTTATTTATTTTGATTGGTTACTTATTCTTCTTATTCTACCTGTTCTTCAATTTTTTTTATTAGACATTTTGGAAAAGCTTATAAATATAGATTTTTGAATTTGACATAATGACATACTTTTAATAAAATAAAAAGTGACATTACAAAAAATACCCCTGTAAATCACTTTAAGGCGTCGAATATTAATATTAATGGCAAGGTTAATATTTGTTATTAATCAGAAGGTGCTCCTGAAGCACTACACTGTGTTAATCCGGGCCTGCCGAGAGGGGAACAGAGTCGCGTGACAGACACAGTGATGATGCTCGTATGTGCTTGCAGTACACAAGCCGCGGCTGTGTGATTGTTTCTCCCTCTCTCACACACGCGAGCACACACACGCAGCACACACACACACACACACACACACACACACACACACACACACACACACACACACACACACACACACACACACACACACACACACACACACACACACACACACACACACACACACACACACACACACACACACACGACTCAGAAAACTCCGCATTTGAACTGTCAATAGCAAATACTTAAACTAATAACAAAACATCCAGTCGCTGATTCAGAAGCACCAGATTGTCATAGCAAAGTCAGAATTACCTCCTCTCCTAGGTTCACGAAACTGTCATCCATAAAATGCGTTGCTGTTCTGTTGTAAGTAATCTTAATGATTCCTAAATGCATCTAGTTTCGGAAGGCCAAATAAAGTGCTTTTGCTTTCGCCTATAAACACACAGCTTCTCCCTGACACAGCTACTTCAGCACTACTACAGTTACTGAAACCACACCTTTTTTCTTTGCGTGAACATTTGGGCGGCATTGTGCAAATATTTCCACATCGTGACGTTGACGTGTGGGGGCGTGCTTGAATGAGAGTATTAGTTTTGGGGGTATGGCAGCTTGTAACACTCCAAAATAAAGCAAAACTGAAAACAATCAAGACCCCTTTAATAACTATGAATAATAAATGTTTTAGAGGTGTGTGCCCCCCCTATTGTTGGTTATTGTTAGCTAATGTAGTTAACAATTGTTAACATAGTAACTTAATATTTGGTTCCAATCACTTAATCCCTTTCTAAAATGCAAAAATATATGCAGGTTTTAAACATTAAAACATTAAAAACATTTATGTGAGGTTAAAAAAACTGAATATATTTTATTACTGTATAATTCTGCTTTATAAATATTGGTAATGATGCCATTGCTATAAATCACTATTTTATTGACTTAATTCAACACTAATCAATTAAGACAGTAGTATTTATTTATTTTAGTACATTGGCAATAATCAAAATCTTTATTTTATTTTATTTTACTTATATTTATAAATATACATTTACAAATTCATTTTATTTTTAAGTGTAATTTAAGCACACTTTTTCCACAAGGAAAAGCTAGCTTTGCCTATACACAAGTCAGTTAACTTTCACATAATCACATCAATCCTTATAACATTTGATCAGGCATAATGAAGGGCTACCCTAGTGGGATGCACATTTACTCAATTAAAGGACTGAGAACTCCTAGCAAAGAAGAACTTTACAGCAATGCACAAAATTGAAATACTTTACATAAAATAACACTTTAATAAAAGACTTTACATAAAGCATCCACATACTGTACATTGGTGTGAATTTCACTGAGACAGTGCATATACTGTACAGTAGCAGCATCCTGGCAAGCACCCGAGCACTGCGGAGGCGAGTTTTACACCTTTTCTTTGTCACTAAACAACCCTTAAATACCAATATGTGTGATATAATTCAAATTACGTAATATATATTTTAAAAACAACCCCTAACACTGATGTAAACAGCTGCTCACATCTGTGTATGGGTCGTAAAGGTTAGATACACCAGGCATTGGGACAGAGCTGAACTCAGATCAGCTCCAGAAGGTGGCTGTGAATGTGTTGCTGCCAGAGCTGACAGAGGTTAAGTGTTCAGAAGAGCTGCTGGGAACAGGATGGACTGGGTCTACTTGGAGTTTCATCCATGCTGCGGATAGATTCTCTGCCCAGTCTGAGTCAAATGTGCCGCCAGACCTGCTATTAACCTGCCGCTGTCCTCAGGCAGGAAGACTTTCTCTCTGCCTCTCTTTGTCTTTCCCCATTGCCCTTCTCTCTACCACTGTCTGTCTTTTGAAGGCCATCGTTATTTTATTCTAACATAAAACATTGCACGTGTTCTGGAAAAAAAGTGCATTTCCTTTATGGTTTGCTATAGGTAGTTCTTAATAGTTAAACTAGTTGGTCACATTTTATATTAGGGGGCCTTAACTACTCTGTACTAACATCAAACAATAAGTACAATGTACTTATTGAGTTCATATTGTATTGTAACACACTTTTGCTGCTATTGAACTGGGATATGTGTAAGGTTAGGGACAGGTTTGGTAGTATGGGTAGGTTTAAGGGTGGGTGAACAGTGTAATTACATAAATTAATTATAGATTCAACTACACGTATGTAAGAACCTTTATGTACACAATAAGTGCACTACATAGACATTAAGGCCACATAATATAAAGTGGGACCAACTGTAACAACTGGTCAGAGGCGTGTGGATCCATTTGCAGTAAGATTTATTCAAACAAAGGCAGAATCAAACAGGCAATGGTCAGCGGGCAAAAACAGGAATATCAGAGGCAGGGCAGAGACGTAAACAATACCAGGCAGGAGTCGGGGTCACAAGCACAGGTTCAGAGTTCCAAGGTAGGGCAGTCCGGGGTCAAATACAGAGGTAACAAACAGAAGGATGGGTTAACACTCAGAAATGTCAGCCGGGGCAAGAACAAGACTTCGCAATGTGTGCATGGAAGTGTGCTGCTTATATGTGTGTGAATGAGGTGCGGTGAGACAATCAGGGCAAATGAGTGATTGGTGACAGCTGTGTGATTGGTGCAATGGGAAATGCATTCCGTGGGTGATGTGCAGCTGTAGTGTGGTGCAAGAGATGTGGTGAGTGGGCGTGATCTCAAGAACCGGATTCGTGACAGAGCCCCCCCCTCCAAAGAGCGGCTTCCAGACGCTCCACACGTACAACAATCCAGGAGGGCGGTGGTGGAATTGGGAGAGGAGAGCCAGGTCCATGTGGGGCAGACGAGACCGGAGCCCACCAGGGCGGTGCAGACGAGACCGGAGCCCACCAGGCGGACCAGGCGAGACCGGAGCCCACCAGGGCGGACCAGACGAGACCGGGAGCCCACCAGGGCGGACCGACGAGACCGGAGCCCACCCGGGCGGGCGGAGCAGACGAGACAGGCGCCCACCGGCGGAGCAGACGAGACAGGCGCCCACCCGGCGGAGCAGACGAGACAGGCGCCCACCCGGCGGAGCAACGATACGAGACAGCGCGCCCACCAGGGCGGAGCAGACGAGACAGGCGCCCACCCGGGCGGGCAGACGAGACAGGCGCCCACCCGGGGGAGCAGACGAGACAGGCGCAGGCGCCCCAGGGCGGAGCAGGGACCCATGGCAGAGACTGGGACCTAGAGGAAACTGAGACACTAGAGGCTAGAGAGAGCACATATAGTCTCAAGGACCGAGGCAGGGGTTTAAGCAGCCATGGTAGATCCGGGGCCTCGGGCAGCCATGATGGATCAGGGACTCCATGGGCCATGACGGGTCGGGGTCTCCGTGAGCACTGGCGGGTAGCCCCCCACCAAAAAAAGGGGAAATCCACTACCCACCGAAGGACGTGCTGAGTCTCGGGGGCGCTCGGGAGCGCTGAACTGGAAGGAACCAGCGGAGATGAAGCTGACCGGAAGGAACCAGCGGAGACGAAGCTGAGCCGGATAGACAGCAAGGCTCTGGAGCGGACTCTGCGACTCCTGGGACGAGCGGGCTCTGGAGCGGAGACGCAAAGTGACTCTGGCTGGTCAGCGGAGGAGAGGCGAAGTGACTCTGGGCTGTCAGCGGAGAGGCGAAGTGACTCTGGCTGGTCAGCGGAGAGGCGAAGTGACTCTGGCAGGGTCAATGCTGCGGCCCTGGGAATGCCAGCTGCTCGCACCGACACCAGTGGTGCGTCCAATACACAAGCAATCAGCCCTTGCCAAAGAGGTGCATCCGCAGGCGTGGTGGCCATCTTGGCGGGGGGGGACTCAGGCGTGGCCGACATGATGCGAGCAGGCCTGGCAGCCTGACGAGGACCGACCTTTCTTGGCAGGCCTGACGTGAGCAATTCTGGCTTGGCAGGCCTGTTATGAGGCTTAGGTAGCTCAGCATGACTTGGCTTGACTCGTGACGATCAGCTGTGACTTGACAGGGTGTTGTGACGCCATTTTGCGACCAGACTCAGTTGTCGCCGCCATCTTGTGAGCGTGCTCTGGTGCGGCCGTCATCTCATGAGTGAGTGTAGAGTCACGTTCCTCCTCCGTGGCACCCACAGTAAAAGGAGAGTCACACAACTTTAGTGCATAGTCCATGAAAACGCTCAATCGGACATAACCTCCCCTCTTGGTAACCGTGATTTAACTGGTTCATTGAGTCCAAAACGGAATAAATCTTTAAACAAGCTTCATCATATAGAGGAACTTGATATATCAACTCACAGAACAGTCTCATCGATCTCCCTGCCGTAGACCTAGTAGCTGGTCGACTGGATGTATGGTTAGGCTGGATTGGTGATCGGCTGACATAGAGACAGGAACTGATACCTCGGTGACGAGGGGATACCGAGCTGCTGGATCCGCGAAGTCTTCTGTAACGACTGGTCAGAGGCGTGTGGATCCATTGCAGTAAGATTTATTCAAACAAAAGGCAGAATCAAACAGGCAATGGTCAGCGGGCAAAAACAGGAATATCAGAGCAGGGCAGAGACGTAAACAATACCAGGCAGGAGTCGGGTCACAAGCACAGGTTCAGAGTTCCAAGGTAGGGCAGTCCAGGGTCATACACAGAGGTAACAAACAGAAGGATGGGTTAACCTCAGAAATGTCAGCCGGGGCAAGAACAAGACTTCACAATGTGTGCATGGAAGTGTGCTGCTTATATGTGTGTGTTGTGTGAATGAGGTGCAGGTGTGGTGAGACAATCAGGGCAAATGAGTGATTGGTGACAGCTGTGTGATTGGTGCAATGGTGGATGGGAAATGCAGTCCATGGGTGATGTGCAGCTGTAGTGTGGTGCAAAAGATGTGGTGAGTGGGCGTGATCTCCAGACCCGGATTCGTGACACCAACTAGTTGTTAACAAATTGCTATGGAGTTGTAGGTGTTTTCTTTTTGGTTTTGCAAGGAGTTGCAATGTGTTTGTGAGCACTTGTTAGCACATTGTTCCATTGTTGTGGTGTTCTGGGTGGTTGCCAGTTGTTGCTATGTGGTTGCTGAGTTGTTCTGAGTACTTCTTTGCAGTGCTGTCAAACGATTCAATGCAATTAATCGTGTCCAAAATAAAACTTTTTGTTTACATAATATATATGTGTGTACTATGTATGTGTATTATGTATACATAAATACAAACACATACATGTAAATATTTAAGACAAATATGTTAAGTTTATTGAATAAATATTTATTTATACATGTTTGTATTTACAGTATACATACACAAGAAATATACACAGTACACACACATATACTTTGAAAACAAAAACTTTGATTTTGAACGTGATTAATCACGATTAATCGTTTGACAACACTACATGTTTGGAGATTGCTATATTGTTGTTAAATTGCAGTTTGTTTGTTTGCATTGTTTTGAGTAGCTGTGCATTGCTACAGTGATAGTAATTACTGCCTAAATTAACGCCACTAACAATTGAAAGGAAAACAAAATAGTTATAAATGTGTCCCATAGTATTTGTTCATCGGTGCCAGGTAGTAACTGACAACTTGCAACCTGGATTATATAATCAGATTCCAAAAATTAAGTAATTTGTAATTATATTATATTGCATTTTAACATGCTCATAATACGATTACAGTTACTTTTTTATATATGACATAATCACATAATATTTTAACACTGGCAGTAAATTATTCATAAATAGTTTTATGACTTAATTATTAGCTTTTCTTCACCTAACGAACCCCCAGCAGTTCTTTCAGGAACCCCGGTTTGGGAAACCTTATTGTTTAATGTAAAGCTTAATGCTTTTCACGATGTTAATAACAAAGAATATAAAATATTTTCTTACGAGTTAAGTCAAAAGTAATCAAAAGGTATGCTAATCAAAAGAGAAGTCAGAATAAATGTAATCCAACAGATTACATTATTAACTACATGTAATTTGTAATCAGTAATGGACTACAATTTGTAAGTAATGCACTGGTGTTCGCTGAAGGAGCACTGCGGTTCTTTCAGGATAAAAGGTTCACAGCCGCAAATATTGTGCTGATTCAGACTGTTTAAAGTAGGACAAGGTACATAACTCATTGAACTTCATATCATAACCCTAACGCACCAAAGAGACGAGGCAAGCAAAATTCAATTCAAATCTTAGCAACTTCAAACACGGATGGAGTCTGAATGCAAATTTGCTCACCGCTTTGGCTGTCTTGTGATTTATGAAAGAGTTTAGGCAGGTGTTATTCCGAAGTGAACGGATGGACAAACAGCCCGGCAGTGGAGAATAGAGCGAGACTGAGCGATGACCCTCACGAGCCCTTTCTCACTAAAGGTAGAAGCATGTGTTTGCCGAGCTAATTGTTCGTGGAAAATTGAGTTGTCATTTCACAGTGAACACCCCCGCCCAGCCGTTCACGCACACACACACCGCAGCTAACACTCTGACGAGCTTTCTGAACTCAAATTATACAGAAAGTCGACTGCGTGGTACATACCGTACAGTTACAGAGTGCCACAAAGCGCTCTGTACAAATAAAGAGACCTGCATCAATACCTGCATAGGGTACGCAGTCAAAGGAACAATTGACGTGACACTTTCTACTTATCTTTCTGATGTGAGAGAAGTTAAGAAAGAAGAAAACCGTCGCTGAGTTTCCAGACAGCACTAATTATAAAAAACGATTGTTGGCACAAACTGCAATCCTAACCATTTATCCCCAGCAGAGACTGCGAGTCTGATTTGACGGTTGTGAATAGAAGAGTTAATTACACTCCACATGTTAAATAGACACACTCAACAGAGCGGAAATCTGCTTCTCTAGCTGCCGCTTGTAAAAACATCTTACACCTGATGCAGCAAATGTCATTTTGTTTTAACACGAAGGCCACAAGAAGTCAACATCAAAACAAAATTGGAGAAATTGACCCTATTTACCATCTTACTGTGGCAGATTTATCAGTGCATGTTTTTGCAAAGACATCGCCTTGAACCATCTTTTTATTTTCTGTTGTGGCCCACGTTTCACGATCCAGTCAAGTTTTGGTAGATATTGTAAAGTCAAGTTTTACTCTACATTTTTTAACATTCATTATCCTCTTTTACTGAAATATGTCAGATTAAATGAGACATAATGGAATTGTGAGTTTCTAATTTAATTATCAACTTTGTCCCAGGTGTTTCTCATGAAAGGAGAAATAAAATTAGCTCACATGAAACCATTTCTGATCAACTGGAGAAGTCCAGCCTACATTATCATTTTGATTTAGAAAAATTATAAAACACACACACACACACACGCACACACACACACACACACACACACACACACACACACACACCACCCACACACACACACACACACACACACACACACACACACACACACACACACACACACACACACACACACACACACACGTTGGTTTTTATGGTTTTACGGGGACTCTCCATAGGCGTAATGGTTTTATACTGTACAAACCGTATTTTTTATCGAACTACAACAACCCTACACCTAAACATACCCCTTACAGGAAACTTTCTGCATTTTATCTGTCAAAAAAACGAATTCTGTAATATTTATAAGCCTTTTGAACTATGGGGACACTGAAAATGTCCTCATAAATCACCTTCTCCTTGTAATACCTATGTCATACCCATGTCATTATACAAATTCTGTGTCCTCATAAACCACATAAACATGCGCACACACACACACACACACACACACACACACACACACACACACACACACACACACACACACACACACACACACACACACACACACACACACACACACACACACACACACACACACACACACACACACACACACACACACACACACACACACACACACACACACATATACAGTATATATAAATACATACAGTATATATTTCTTTATTTAATTTATTTCAATTTGTTTTACTAGATAAACAATGAGATATTGAAGAAATCAATTTGTACATGTGATTTTTCTTTACTACTAAAAATAAACAAAAATTTGAGTGCATACTTTATCTTGGCAAACCGAAACAGTCTCAGAAATTGAACACTGTTCACAAATTGTTCCGAATCTCTAGAGAAGACATGTGATTGTCGTTTTCTCAAGAGAAAAATCTAAAAAGCAGACATAATTTGTTCCCCATTTAATCTTATTTGTGGTATTAGAGTAATTAGGATATATAAATAAGTAAGATATTGAAGAAATCTCAGAAGACACTTCTAAGTGTCTTTTTCCTCAGGGATAAATACGCTCTTCTTGGCCTCCAAACATCTCCAATTGCTCTCCATTTCAGTCGCAATGCTGTCTAGCAGAAATAACGGCGATATTAAAGAGATTTCATTTATGATTTTTCGACCCTATGTGTTTGCCTCAAAGCATTGCAGCGTGCATTTGCAAATATTGGCCGATGTAAATCTGAGCCATATGGCACCTAAGCGCAGCTAATCCAAACAAACGCCCGATACATCCTTTGCTGGTCATGCTAAACGGAAAAGCACCAATCCGATGTTCCACAGGGTAATGTGATGACAGCTGATAAGATCTCGCTCAGCAGCACAGGAAAAAAAAGTTACGCTTAGAATACCATATAGATATTTTCCCCGTCACATTGACTGCACAAAATAAACTACAGAATGGCTGCTGTTCGCAGTTCTCGACAGGCCGCCCTATTAAGGCTCCTTTTGGGGCTGTAGATCACAAAGTATATTCAGGAGTTCGGGGGGGATTTGTGCTGAAAAAGCAAATTGTGCCAATTCTTTACCCGTTCTACCTCTATCTTTAGATGGAGGAGATCTCTGCCGTCATATATAGCCGTGACCTGCACTGTATTTGTCTCACAGTGTCTTTATAGGAGAGACAATGTGTGCCAGCTTAATTGGGATGCATAACACAATAACAAAATGTCAGAATCAGAACACAGAGGAATAAGCATCTCCAGAATAAAGGTTACGGTCCACTGAATGAATATTGTTAGACTGTGTGAAACAGGGAATCTTTCAGAGACAGTATGTAGGGCCAAAGCTAGTGAGGTAAAAGTTGGGATCCATTTTAGAAGCACACAGATGAAAGAAGACCTCGAACAATTTCAAACATAAACAAATACTAATAATAATTAAAAAGGGATACTTCATCGGAATACTTAATTTTACTGTAGAATACAAAACAAATTTAAATGGATGAATCTGTGAAATATTATTGCAAAGATTTCATGAAAAAATACAACATATTTAGTAAAAATTAGTAGAAAGGGAGACCGTGAGTTTGATTGCAAGCAAGGGTATGTGGAGTTTTCTTATCTCTCAAAACCCAATCTACACATCTAAAATGAAATCCCATCAGAGACGCCAAAAATCAATCTTACAATCTCCTTTAATCACGCATGAAACTGTAAAACCCGCATGTGCATATTAAAGCGATATTTCACTCGAAAATTAAAATTCTGTCATCACTTACTCACCCTCATATCATTACAAAGCTGCATACATTTATATCTTCGGAAGAATACAAAATAAAATATTGTAAACAACACTGAGTACCAAAACAACATTGGAGCACTGATTAATTCTCCAAACAACCATTGACTTGCATTGTGGATGAAGAAACACTGAGGCATCTTTTAAAATATTTGCTTTGTGTTGCACAGGAGACAGAATGTGAGTAAAGTTGAGTATATTACAACTAATATCATGCATCATAAAACAAGAATTTCTCCTTTTTCTAAAATAACGTGGTACGCAGAATGCATAGAGTGGGTAGTATGTGGATGTTCTGTATATCTAAACTGAAGGAAAAAACAATTAGAAAAATGTTATCTCAGAAATTGCAAGTAGATTTCACTATACATTAGGAATGGCAAGTAACATTAAAATTAAATGCAAAATTTTTGAAGTAGAAAGACTCCAATCATCTATATTTTATGTACACTGTGTGAAATGCTGCTCTATTTGACATGCAATTTTTTTAAAGGAAATGTGAACTATGAAACGATTAACTATGATATTAACTGTAAACATCCTGGTTCATAGTTTAACTTGACTAACAACATTTCAAAATTTAAAAATACCTAGTGTATATAAATGCCTTAGATTAATAATTTTGGCTTCCACCAAATAACTTTTCAGTGACATTTTTTTTCTTCTAAAAAACATTTTAACATTTTAATAATATAATGAACTTTTTGTTTCACTCAAAAATACCTTCTGTGGAATGAAAAGAGTCCATGGATAATGAAGGTTCTTCATAGAACTACAGGTGTCAATAAAAAAACTTACTTTTCAAGAGAGTGGGGTGTTTTCAAAACAGTTGTCTGTTCGTTTGAACATCCCAGCCAGCCCGGCAACTGTCTCAACCAATGGCATTAGTTTGGGGGTGTGGTTACCTGTTAGTTTAACCAATAGTATATGGGGCTGGAATGTTTGGGAAACCTGTTTGAAAACAGTCATCACTTCTGCTATTCCCATTGACATCTACAGGCAGCCAAAGGCACACTTCAACTCTTAGGTAAGATATTTATCATTTTTTTTGTTTTGTTTAATATTCTAATATAAAGAGCCTCATCCACTTATAATGGTGTGGAGACGCTAGAATTTGACATCTGAGTTAGCCCTGGCTTACAGAAAAGGGATCTGAGCTCAAATGAATTATCATGAACAATTATCATGGAGTCCTAATGAGATCTGCGGTCCCTAACGGCCCGGCGCTTTGCTCAGTCAGGGGAAGAGAGAGCGGATTAGTTCTAATCCTGCCAGATTGCTTGATCCGAACATCTTAATTTATTCCCGTCCCCTAAGACTAAACGACAAATAGGATATTAGCATAAGAACACCAAAAGTGCAACCAACCCCTGTGATAGCGAGATTACAGCCGAGACCTTTTATCACTCTGGTGCGGTTTGAGCTGCGAGCACTGAGAGGAAGTTTCTGGAAACCTGTGCATCATGTATAGATGCTCGAGTCCGGGTGACTACAGTTCAAGGAGATCTAGAGGGAATGAGGTGTTTGGCTGAGACACATGATGAATGCAGAGAAGAACTATAAGCCTGCCATTTATTCCTAAGCTTAAAGCATCCTATTTAATATAAGGCATGCAGATGTAAATCAGACGCCAAGTTTCTTTTCCCTGCGAAAAAGGAAACCTTGGTTCTGAAGTCAAGCGGTGGAGTTTTTAGTGCGTTTCCAACCATCTACTGAATGTTTGGAAACTTTTGCCCCAAAGATAGGTTGTTTAGTCTGAGACAACTAATGAGCACTCTAAGTTTCTGTGAACATAATGCATGCGATTCCAACAGCGTAACCCTGGTGCTTTGATTGACAGGATAAGCGGTTTCTATGGAGCAATTCAGTATATGAATGTGGGAAGCAGTGTTGAGTAGTAACTAACTTAAAGTAGTGAAGCTAACACTGTCTTACGGGTCACCGCAGGAGCATTAAGAGCCAATTATATTATAATTATACTGGTGTTATGAGTCAATTTTACTCCACATTGAAGAAACAAATTTAAAGAACGATTGCACAGGATTTTAAACGCTGCACAAGGGTGGTCTGAACAGAAAAAACACCATTGTGAGAAATAATGTATCAAACGGTCAAATGTTGATTATTGATTTATGTGAGTGACAAGCGCTGACTGACATGACGGAGCAGTGGTGTAGCTTCAGAAGACTTTGACAGTTCCGCCTGCGTTCCTGTAATGTGGAGGAAGTTTTCAGACTAGAGCTCAATTCTCAAAATCGCTTCCCTGTCATTTCTGTCACTGTCAAATGTTTCCTGAGTGGTTTAAAATGTAAATTTACAACACTAACTCGCTATAGAGCTGCTGTAGACCACCAGATTTATACTTTCTAGTTGACAGAAATGTAGAAAGATGCAAACATATTTCAGCACCAAACAGTTAAAAGGATAAAGAGAAAAGTATTTAAAGGGATAATTCATCCCAAAAAATAATACAATGTGTCATCATTTACTCAATTATTCATGATGTTCCAAACTTATAATTCTTTCTTGATCTTTGAAACACAAATGAAGATATTTTGATGAAACTGAGAGATTTCTCTCCCTTCATTGGAATTCCATACAACCAAACCTTTGATAGTTCAAAAAGTTAAAGAAGACGTTCTAAAAGTAATCCATATGAACTAAGCCAGATTTACTAAACAGGGCAAATTAATGTTAGAGCGCAATTCCATAAAAGCGTCGATCGGAGAGGAAAATTCTGCGGGTGATTCACTATCAATGTGCACATTAAAAACACAGATCATTTCCATAATAACCGGTGCAATCTACCAAAAGCAGTGCAAATTAGCGCTTGCTTTTTTGGGGGTGTTAAATTATGGTACAAATACCAGTACTTTGACGAGCACAAACGATAGGGATTGGGATTTTAATACTATCCCGTACATTTTGCGTCTGAAAGGGACACTCCTACAAATGCATTTTCAGTAAGGTCAGGCGCAAAAATCCATGCCTTTTCAGTGCTAATGTTTCCATACACGTCTTTAGTAAATCCTGACAGTACTATTTTTATGCAAAAAGACAGTTTACGCTGTTAGTAAATCTGGCCCTTTGTCCTCTGAAGAGACTCAAAGGTTTTATATTTACTTATATGCTGTCCTATATTCTACTATAAACATTAAATCAATGCAAAAAAACGTAGAACATATCAAATAATATGCTTGCAATAACGAATTAGGTTTGTTTTAGTTCATCAAGCCATTACGCCAATAGATCATAGCTAATGACACTTTAAGCTGGCTGCACACTAGACGATTTTCAAATCTTAACCGATTTTAAAACCATGGGAGAACACAGACATGAAGACAATTCAACCGATTTTTAGGCTTACAATCCTCTGAACGGGCATACTAGATGGTTCGAGCAGACCGCGAGACCGCACACTTGAAGATTGTAGGAATGATTTCACAGACCTCACAGAGACTCACGATATCAAACGTGACTAGAGAAGAAAAACAAATGGAGGACAATCGACGTTGTCAGCTGGCTCTCCTGGCACGCGTCCTGTTTCACAGTGAAAAACAAAGTATAGAAAATATAATGGAGGATGTTCTCTGCTTTCATGGCATGTTTGTAGCTGCCAGGTTTCAGCTATAGAAGTACGCAACATCCGGTGAGTGCCGCTTGCTCGCTCTCATTGACTATCGCGGTATCACATCAGAGGCAGCCCGATCAAGCGTCGTAAATATCAAACATGTTAGATATTTACGATTTGAGTTCGGCGACGCTCAGTCTCAATCGGGAGAAGATAAATAAGCGTAATGACGTCACACAATAGAGGATTTTTGGACAAAAAAAATCGCTTGCGACAAGCCGCGAATCGGGCCACACCCCCCTGATCGTTCGGGGGTGCAAATCGGCCTTAATATCGACTTAAAATCCTCTAGTGTGCAGCCAGCCTTAAATGTTATATGGTAATGTGCACATAGTCTTAAAGCTGATTAAGCTTCTTTTTAGTGAACTGATTCATTAAAACAACTATTATAAATCAATCGGTTCAAAAAGAAGTGATTAACTGAGTCAGTTCCCTGTTTAGAGTAAATGTGTCTTTTCAGAAGTACATTAAATAGTTACCTTAATTTTTAAGAGACATACTGGTAAATTATATGATATGTATTCTAAACTATATTATCTGATATTATATATACCTCTATATAGATATTACCACCTTAAATAGATTAAATATGATCAGTTTCTTATTGTTAGCAGCTTCTAGTGCAGCTAACTCCATGTTCAAAAGACTAGTTTGATTGCATCTTGTAGCTTGGCAAGCTATTCTTCCAAAGCAGCTTCCCCAACACTGGTGGGTAGGAGTGATGCCGAATCTTTCGTTTTTCAAAGCTACGCGGAGAACCTCAGAGGGAACATTATTAATTAACACCCACGCCACAGATCTGCCAAATAAAGCACAGCGCTCTTCTCTTTCTTCTTCTTTCTTCTGTGGATCACCCACAATCACACACCACGCGCACAGAAGTGTCTTTGTTAGCGAGTAATCTACCTCCAAAAATGAATACCTACTCAAGTGCACTTCAAGGTCAGAGCTGGGCAGGGCCTTTTCAAACGCCTCTCAAAACATCTCGGAATGATAATCCCCGCACGGCTCAAATTTTGAAGGGCTGTTATCAATATATGCAAATTTCCGCTGGAGGCACGACATTTTCAGCCGCTAATTACCTACTTGTCTCTCACCATACCTGAATCCGCATAATCCACTATCTGTGAGAGGAAAGGAGAAGGCAATCTAATATTCACAACTGATAATAAAGAGAGGTCATCTTTTCATAAGCCCACATGCCTTGCCTAGTATTTGTGAATAATAATTATCCTATAGCATGCAGCATGGTTAAAGGCTATATGGTATCTCATCACGTGCATATACTCCTTGAAGATATTGTGAAAATTGTATAAATGGTATGCTACTTTATAATTTTAAATTTCCATTTTAATTTGACAGAAGGATTATCGTAATGCAGCATCTGCGGATTACAAAAGAAAATAATTTCAGCTCACCCTTTAGTTTGTAAAAACAGCAATGAAAATTTATGAAAATGAAAATTAGGAAAAGCATTATGGAGGCTTACAAATGAGAAATATGGAGCTTATATTTTTACTATTGATACTGTTATTAATAATTATTGTACAATATATACAATAATCTGTTATTACATTTTAGTAACATATATAGAAATGTATGCACACACACACACACACACACACACACACACACACACACACACACACACACACACACACACACACACACACACACACACACACACACACACACACACACACACACACACACACACACACACACACACACACATAATAATATAAGTCCTGTGGCTATATTTTGAAAAACTTTATGCCCCACAGACTTCCATTATAAGTTCATTACTTTAAATTTAATTTTTGTTTGTTCTTTCAAACTGAGGGACTGATTATTTTGCTACATAATTATCAAATAACTAATGTTATTATAATGTATCATATAAATATATATTTTTATTGTATAAATAAATTCATCAACTGAATACAGAGTATGCTGTAGATTAATTTCTATTGAACCTGGGCATTCCCTAAAGAATAACCAATGTTATTTTGCACAGATCTTCTTCTCTGCAATGTTTTGATATCAGAATGAGAATTTAATTTGATGCAGCAAAGATTGAATCTCAAAGAATGTTTGGATTTAATTAACAGTTACAGACTTTAATAGAATTAGTTTGCACTGTGCGTTTCTGATCCATTTTCAGTGTTGTAATGACTTTTGTCACTCCCCGCATGGGGTAATTACGATCACAACTCGGAGAAATTTGGAGGCAATGTTGTTTCTATTCAGTGAGACTTTGATTTGTTGTGATTATCATCATGTTGTGAAATGTTCCTGCCCGATGTTTGCCTGATAGCAATTTCAGCACATTTGGAACTGTACTTTGAAAAACGAACTTGTTTGGACTACAAAACAGCTCTAGAGAGCATCGTGACAACAACTTTTGTACGGTATCATGAAGAAACAAGACCGTAAGTTTTGCTCAACAAGTAAGGCGCACCAGTCAAATGGAGGTTTTCTATTACTTAGTCCGGCTTATAAACTAAAAGTGCAGCAACACCAAACATGCTTTTATCCTCAGTAACTCTCTTTTCATTAAATAAATCTGACACAATTTTGATGTCAACCAGCAGTGATTTCATTTCAAAGACATTTTTTGTGGTATAACTTGTGGCATATTTTGGTGGCTTGCTGTTGGATGGTGAAAGAAATGTTAAACCCAGTGAGACAATAAATAAATAAAAAAAACAACTCTGAGAAGCTGACGTCTCATGGTATTTAATCGTCATGTTAGGATTAACTATGACATGAGAAGTTGGACTAATACAAACTTCAAACACAAAAACGTCCAGATTTCTAAAGCCTTGCCGCCTTTCCATGTTCTCCTTATGTAACTAGTCTGCAACAAAAAGATCCAGATTATAGCCAAGTTCTAAAATGTGCCAGTCTCCGATGCTCTTTTTCATGCATGCTTAAGCTCTGCATAGTCGCAGGCAAAACAACCAATGTTTTTGTTTGTATTCTAGCTAAACTAGCGTCAAACTTTACTCCTTTAACACTTGCTAACAATGGGTATTACTTGTCAATCATTAATTGCAAGAGGTTTTGTGTTCTTTTTTATTTTTATAATTGAGTTTTATTTAATTCCGTTTCTGCTATACAAGTTAATGTTAAGAAAACCCATTTATAATGTGTTAAAACAATTTAAATGAAGAAAGATTGTATTAAGTATTAAATATTTAATAAATACTGAATTAAATGACTAAGTGTAAATGTAAATGTAAGTATTGTTTTGAGTGTTGTCAAAAAAGAGAGAAGCAATGAGTATGAGAGTTATTCTTGTGTCTTTGTTGTGTGTTTGAAAAAATAAAAAAAATTAAATAACAAAAAGACAACTCCCACACAGTTTGAAAGAACAAGTGCTGCCATCCCAATGAAAACAAACCAATAGAAATGCCTCTTAAATTCAACAGTGTCTGCTGACTGCTTTTTATTTGCCAAAAAATATAAAAAACTATGCAAAGTAAACCCCTTTAATGCTCTTCAAAAAAACAAATATTTTTTTTTTTAAATAAAATACATTTTGAGAGCAAACCCCTTTAATGTGCTTCCAAAAAAAAAAAAAAAAATAAAAAAAATAAAATGAAACATTTTTAAATAAACAAAAGTTTTTCAAGCATAACCCTTTACAAACATGAAAAGTTTGAGAGCTAAATGTTTTTCTAACACAAGCAAAACATTTCAAACACACACACACTCACAAAAAGAAACCTTTTGAAATAAACAAAAATAAACAAATAATTGTTGGCTTTGCTTGAAAAACATTTATTTGAATGCAAAATAAAGGCAACTCCATAAACGAGCAACAGCCAACGAGTCAGCAGGAAGCTTTTCTGGCTCTTATTTTCCAGTCCTTGCAGTATTTTACAAACGTTTCTCCACTTTGTTTGTTGACATTTCAAGAATCGACTCTCGCGTGGCCATGCGCATGAGTTTGTGAGAAGGGAATTTCAGAAGCGTAGCTATGGGGAGGATAATGAATCTTGTAATTGACTTACTAGTCTGCAATTAGTGCAAGAAACACTCTTTAAAAATACGCAGGGCAACAAGCTTCCGTCTCGTGGAGTGCGCCAGGCATTACTCTCACAAACTAGACATCTTTATGTTCAGAGGCTTTGTTGTTGTTTACGGAATTAGTGCAGGACTTTTGTCAATTTGACTTTAAGTGAGTTTAGCTACAGAGGCCTGTATATTTGCAAATTCCCCGCAGTAAACTTAGTGAGAGAGTAATAAGAAAGGATTAAACTGCCCCGTACCATAATCCTCTTCTTCCTCCTCCCTCCAAACTTTGAATCCAGCCCAACCTGAATATGTCTATGCCGACATAATTATCCTGAAACTGGCAACTGTACAGTATTGTGTGTCTAACAGCAAAGTATAAACCCGTAGTCTAGTGTGTGAATATCCAGAAAATCAGACAAGCTTTGGCTGCGGCCCCAGAACAAGCATCTGTCAAAACAAATGGCTCTCATTGGGAAATAAATAAATCAACAAACTTTGCAATGCATGGAGAATCAAATCCATAACAAAGAGTGGAGATATTTCAGTAGAAACAGACAGGCCGTGATGCGAGGGACGAGTTTATTTCCAAATTAATCTCTCAACTAATGTCTGCTGCCTGCGTCCTTTAGTTTACAGCCGAAAACTGGAATTAAGGACCACAGATAACAGTGCGGTCCTGTTAAACGGCAGAGCACTTCAATGAGTGGCTTCCTCTTAAGTCACGGCTGTTTCCGCTATTGTTTGGGCCCAGAAAGCTTCTAGCTTGTGGTAAAATCCACCAGGTGCACTTTAAAAAAATCATAGCAGTCATGGATCATACAGATTTGCCAAATAACATCTGGACTTTTTGTAAAGGGTAGATATTATTTTAACAAAGAAGAAAAAGAAACTCACTTGCAGTCAAGCTCCAAGATATTGACCTTTCTGCAGAGATGTTTATATCTAACCAAGCTCACCTGAAGCAGCTAATGAAGGTTTTTAGGATAGTTTACACTAAAATTTAAGTTCCGTCATCAGACAACAGCAGAATAACAGCGGAACACAAAATATATTTTGTTTTGGTTACCATGAACTCCCACTGTATGGATTTATGTGTGTTCTCATTAAAAATAATAATAATACAACAAATTATAAAACTGTTGAGACATTAAAATCTCACCTAACATGATATTTTGCTTATATGTTCAAATGCATGAACTGTAGTGGGTTTTATATAGCGGGATTTGACTTTTGTTTTTATTTCTGACAATACAGCACATGCAGCACAAAAAAATATCATTATCATAAAGTCTTGCAATTTAGTTGTTGAGTTTCCCATCATTATTATAGTAATGAGAAAATAATGAGAACCAGCATTGATGTATAGTAATACAGGACTGTAGATCTATTTCAGTTTGCATAAATTAACTGTATGTTATGAACATATCTATCTATCTATCTATCTATCATATCTATCTATCTATCTATCTATCATCTATCTATCTATCTATCTATCTATCTATCATCTATCTATCTATCTATCCATCCATCCATCTATCTATCTATCTATTTACATTAAGTCATTTAGCAGACGCTTTTATCCAAAGCAACTTACAAATGAGGACAACAGAAGCAATCAAAACCAACGAAAGAGCAACAATATGTAAGCTCTATGACAAGTCGCAATTAGCCTAACGCAGTACACGTAGAACGTTTTTTTTTTTTTTTTTTAAACGAGTAGATAGAATATAAAAAAAGACAACTAGTGTTAGTTTTTCAAGAAAAGCTAGCAGTTAGAGATTAAATATGCAATTGATAGAGGGTCAAGTGTGTGTGGCTTTTCAATAAAAAGAAGACAGAGAGATAATAGAATTAGAATAGAGAGTGCTAGAGTTAGAGGGTCAAATAAAGATGGAAGAGATGTGTTTTTAGCCGATTCTTGAAGATGGGTAAGGATTCAGCTGCTTGGATTGAGTTAGGCAGGTCATTTCACCAGATGGGAACAGTTAATGAAAAAGTCTGTGAAAGTGATTTTGTGCCTCTTTGGGATCGTACAATAAAGCGATGTTCACTTGCAGAACGCAAGCTTCTAGAGGGCACATAGGTCTGAAGTATAAGTACTAATATATATATATATATATATATATATATATATATATATATATATATATATATATATATATATATTGCTTTGGATAAAAGCGTCTGCAAAATGACTAAATGTAAATGTAATATGTATGTATTAATGTCCTAAAATCAGCAAAAACATACATTTATTTTCCATTTAGGATAAAATTAGTCAACTAAAATCACATTCATGCATAAATGACTTTTGTTGAAATGCTAAGCTTTTGTTTGCTTGTTTATTATTATTATTATTAATATTATTATTATTATAAACTGAATAACTAATTGACCCCACAATGAGACTACTTCAGAAATGCCTGAAATCACATCTGGTCTACCTTAGACCTATTTTAAAAAATATATTTATTTATTGGCTTTTTGGTAAAACTTTCAGTTTAGTGTACCAGTTCTCACTATTAAATAGTTGCTTATTAGCATGCGTATTACAAGTATAATGGCTGTTTATTAGTACTTATAAAGCACATATGCCTTATTCTGCATGACCATTATTCATATTCTCGATCCCTTAATCCTACCAATACCTAAACGTATACCTTAATACATTACCATACTAAATATGAATAAGCAGCATATAAAGAGTGTGTTAGTCATAGTTAATATTAAGTTAATAGGAACAACTGGTCCCCAATCTAAAGTGTGACCGGCCTTTCAATTGTAAAAACACGTTTACATGTGTACATACCTTTTTAAAAGAAGTACTTTACTTTTGAATACTGAAAATCAATCAATTCTATACTAATGTCAACCGTCCATTCTACAATATTACCAACCGTCAATTTAGCAATATCTACAGAGTGTATCAGAATGAAAAAATAAATAAAATCTTAATTTCTGATACTGTCCTGAATGGATGTACTGTAATTAGGCCACGGGCTCCATTAGGAGTCTTGTTTGGAGATTGAGCCGCTCAGCCCATCTGGCTAATGACTTGATAAGGTCTCAACTCCTATTAAAATATCTACCACTGAGGAAAGCAGAATAGCCTATATCAAATTCTATTATTGTCATACTTCATCTAATTGCTTCAAATGTCCTGACCATTTCTTTTGAGCGATATTTTGATTCATTTTTTGGCGTATGGATAATACAAAATTATTATTATTATATGAATAGAATATTCAGGATATCTATGTATATTTTGAATGTTTCTGCAAACACTCCTGTAACAATGTTGTCTCTTGAAACATCAGCAAACAAGTCAGTCTGAATAAAAAATTATCATAATTTTAACCCTGTTATACAGAAAACCTGTTCATACAATGCAAACGCATGCATAAAAGATGTGTCCAGTGTAATGTCATTCATCTGTACATTTAGTTGTGTAACAAATCTAAAAACAGGCCTATTTATAGACTACAATGTGTGCTTTATACCTGAATAGTGTGAAATTGGACTCCTGACAGACAGCCGACAGTGTGTACTAACTTGTCCTTCTGGCTTTGTACACGTTTATTTTCCTGACAGAGATGTAAAGCTCGGTCTCTCTTGTGGTACAGCTGTCTGTATTAAATTGCCAGAGACCTTCCTTCCTCTGAATGCATGCAAGCATTGAGTTGAGAAGATTGTAGGGTGAAGTCAAAGCCTAACAAAGACACAGCTACAGGCCTCAGTCTCTCTCATCAACGCAGGTGGGTGGTTTGCCTTGTCAACTTTGCTTATTAGAAGAATTCAGAATGGTCTACGGGGTAGCGCAGGTTCAAAGGCTACAGAGCCTCCTCCTCACCCACCTCCTTTAAATGAAGAGGGAAATTCAGACTCCATCAAACTTCTGCTATACCGTCTGGTCTTCAATTTAGGCAGTGCAATGCACTATTAGGTTTCCTATGTATATCTTAACTAAGTATTCAGCCAGTGATGAATTGGTTATCAGGAAATGGTGCCATTCATGTGTCCTTACATACTACTGCTATAACTGGGAGAGCACTGAGCTTAGCCACATGTGATATCATGTATTGATGATAGATTTAACTGCATTTAATGTTCCATGCAAAATCATTTAAAAAAATGTATAAAAAAAATATTAATAAAATAAAATATAAAAAACAGATGTAGAATATTCTTAGAAATATCAGAATACCTATATGTATAATTGTATATACTTTTAAGTATAAGTTCTAATAAGAATTACAAAGACAAACAAACAACAAAAGGGTAATTTTTAGCAAAATTTCACTTAACTGAAATTAAAATAGAAATGTATTGATGTTTACTTAGAAAAATATAGAATTTGCTTGAGTCTTGTTAAGCATTAAAATAATGGTTTCTAAATATTTAATCTAAATCTTTGAATTAATTAATTAATTAATAAAGTGGTGATTTTTTAACAATCAATCATTCAAAAATATATGTATGTATTTATATATTTGTTTGTTTATTTTTACAGTTATAATATTATCAGTATTTCATTATTTTGATTTATTATATAATTCATTCATACATTCACATCTATGCATGTATGTATTTATTTATTATAATTTTTTATTGTTCTTGGCACAAAGCACAAGAACGACTATATTAAATTATATTTGCTAGTTAATGGCATGAATATACTTTTTGTAACAGGATTGAAACAAAACATTTGAAAGAGAAATAACACGTTAATATTATAAAATTATATATTGTAAGGAGCACTGAAACCAATTTCCTCTGCTATCTATTCATATGAAGTATACGCATTCCAAACTGAAATAATACAGTGCTTTATGTTTAGGCTCAGGGTTATTAACAATAATTAACAATGCATTTATTGGTAATTTGAAATCACATTTTTAGGATGGGAGTTTACAGTTTAACAATCAGCCATATAAAAACTCACTAATTGACCATTAATTATAATTGGATGTTTTCCTCTGTGGTGGGATCTAATATCTATCTTATATATATAATTTATCTATAGTTTATTTGATATATTCTTAGTCCTGCTGTGCATGATTTGTCTATGCTTATTACTCTACGCTATTA
This sequence comes from Ptychobarbus kaznakovi, assembly GCA_027422405.1. Lineage (NCBI taxonomy): Eukaryota > Metazoa > Chordata > Actinopteri > Cypriniformes > Cyprinidae > Ptychobarbus > Ptychobarbus kaznakovi. Next base: position 7,005,529 of record CM049813.1, read on the forward strand.
TTCATAATATTTCAAAAAGCAATAAAAATAGCAAGCAGTACATAATCCTCCATACGTAAACAGCAAGCATCTAAATAAAAAAGATGAACTCATTTTTTTAATTGGTTTCAGATCACGCCATCTGCTCCATCAACCTACAGCATACACAAATCCTCATGACTGGTTAAATGAAGCCATCAGGGCTGACAGAGGTGGATTGACCTCTGACAGTCAATCCTTGCTGAATCACAGGCTAATTGGCATTTCATCGCAAATTGTTCTAAGACAAGCGCTAGAAAACAAAATGATGGATGGCTGAATCACCTGACAGGGGCTTGATGAAACAACAAAGATGTCATAGAGTTTATCACTGTTAAGGAGTTATTTCCACTGGGAAAATATTAGTCTCAGCCTCAGAGATCACACACAAACACACATCACCCACATCCGTCCACTCACCGCCTGCTGCATACCGCACACAAAACTGCAAACTGCACTTTCTCAAAATGTTTAGTACACTCAGACTGGTTGGATTTATGTAACATCCGGTAGGCGGATGCGCAGGTTTTTGCCAGTCTTTGTGGAAGCTAAATCTAAAAGTGTTTTTGAATAACTATAAAAGGAAAAGTTCACCCAAAAATGACAATAAAATGTACTTACATTCAAGCCATCCAATATGAGTTTGTTTCTTCATCAACTGATATTGTGAAATTTAGCATTACATCCATTGCTCACCAATGGATCCTCTGCAGTGAATGGGTGCCGTCAGAATGAGAGTTTAAACAGCTGATAAAAACATTACAATAATCCACACAACTTCATTCCATCAGTTAACATCTTGTAAAGCAAAAAAGCTGCTTGTTTGTAAGAAACAAATCCATCATAAGACATGTTATCCCTAAACGTCACTTCTGGGCAAAATATGAGTCCATAAACCATAATAATGTTTCCTCCAGTGAAAAATGTCCACTTCTGTCCTCTCACATCAAAATTCACTAATATTTGTTTAGAACTAATTTAGACTGTTGTTTTTATTAGTAAACAATGTTTAATCTGTGCATATTTCTCTCCTGATTTAAACTAGGCATCTTTTTTATGGAGAATACAGTATTATGAATAGAAGATTCATATTTTGTCCAAAAGCAAGAGTTAAAAACATCTTAATGATGGATTTGGTTTTTAACTAACATGCATATTTTCACTTTACAAGACATTAATTGATAGACTGGAGTGGTGTGAATTACTTGTGGATTATTGTGATGTTTTTATCAGCTGTTTGGACTCTTATTCTGTGGCACCCATTCACATTCATTCATTCATTCATTCATTCATTCATTCATTCATTCATTCATTCATTCATTCATTCATTCATTCATTCATTCATTCATTAGTTCGTTTATCATTACCACACTGCCACCTGCACATTTTATCTCACACTCTCTCCTTGTCCTTGAAAAGGGTCATTGGGGAATTCAAAGAAAAAGACTTGTATCAAGCATAAAATGAGCACTAGGTTCTCCAGTGAACTAGATCTGGGCTGTTAGCTGCTGAGGTCAGCCGTTCCTTTGCTCCATCTGTATGTGAGAGAAACCTTATAAAAGCTGCTCACTGGAGGAGATTAAATATGGTGTGAAGTGGTTGGATTTATTGAGACGGATCTGTGTGAACTCCTCATTAAGTGCCCGGTGGGACATAATTCTCAGTCCCTCAGATTAAATATTACCCATGACTCCAGGGTTAATCAGAACTAAAGCCCCACTCTAGATAAAAATCACAGTGTGCACGGAGCGGCAGTCTACCTCATCCAAAAATGTTACCTGCAGCTATTCCAGGAATGTTTCAGGTTAATGCCAGTGGAGCAGGAATTACCAGAATATACCACCAGATACAGCAACACAGTATACAAGCTAATTATTTGCCATAGTTCTGCCTATTTTAATGAAGACCCTGGCAAAGTGAACCAGACTTTATGCTGATAGTTCAAAATATGCTAGCGCGAAACTAGCATAAGACAGAATCACTTACAATTTGTCATCAACATACCAGTAATGAATATGAAGAAGAAGTGACAGAACTATCAGATCAAGTGTCCTGTGCATTTTCTTTACCGAAGAATTCACATATATGTGAATATGAGCTTTGCATTATGAATGAATGATGCATTTATATAGCACTTTATTATGTATTGTTGTACACCCAAAGCGCTTTACAATCATGTGGGGGGGGGGGTCTCTCCTCAACCACCACCAGTGTGCAGCATCCACTTGGATGATGCGACGGCTGCCACAGGACAACGGCGCCAGTGCGCTCACCACACACCAGCTACAGGTGGAGAGGAGAGAGAGTCATTGAGTCAATCAAGTGGATGGGGATTATTAGGAGGCCATGATTGATTAGGGCCAGTGGTGGGAATTTGGCCAGGACACCGGGGTTACACCCTTACTCTTTACGAGAAGTGCCATGGGATTTTTAATGACTACAGAGAGTCAAGACCTCGGATTAACGTCTCATCCGAAAGACGGATGCATTACTATCAGGTTTCCATTCTATCTACAGTATATTTCAGTAAATGCATTTCATACACTGAAGGACGAGTGGAAATAATTTTCTGCATAGCACAAATGCAGATATCAAGCTTTATTTCAGCTGGAAATGTTCTTTAATTAAGTTTTTATGAATCACTCTGAATATTATTGTGCGCTCCCCAGTGCTCCCCAGATAGGCGCATTAGTTTTGCCAATTGGTTTTGCATCTGATGGTGTTACGCAAAAAGCATCATTGAAAAAAGCTTTCCGGTTCTTCTTAAACTCCAAATTTAACCTAATCAAACCCGACAAGCTGAGTGTGTGCCTCCTCCTCGAGTGTAAGCACACCTCACACAGAGTGGAAAGGAAACAAACTCATCGGCTGCCACCAGCAAACAACCTCCAATTACGAGCATCGAAAACAGGTCTCATTCGCTGTCAGGAGTGTCACCATTAAGTAATGCGTCCTCCAGCTAAATCCGTGCTAAAGTGGCTCGGAGAGGAGATTTTACAGCTACCTGCAGAGTGATCCACAAATGAGGAGGGGAGCAGGAATGGGGCTTTGTCATTACCTGAGACTGTAAATGAGAAAGGCTCATCAGCCACGCAGCCTGGCACGGAAGCATCTCCCGAGCTCCGCTACAGCCCGGCCCGGCTCTGTCTCTAATGATAAACACCATTAGCCATTGTGCGCAACACTAATGCGCCTATCTGGGGAGCGCAGGCTGCCACCAGGATAAAGCAGCCCGCCTCTCTAATCACTGTGTTTGTTCCTCCTCAGCGGCACGGTGCAGATGGAGGAGAAGGAGGAGGTGGGCTGTCTACGGGGCAGCCAGGTGCAACCTTGTGACCATGGCTGAGGCGATTCTAGGATTTTAGTCCGCTGAAGCAAAACAGGTTAGTCCAGCCTAAGATGACCTGCTGGTCAACTAGTCTGGTCAGCCTGTGTTAAGATGGGTTTTGGGTAATTTTCTGCTGGTCAGGCTGGAAGACTAACTTGTCAGCCAGCTAAACATGCTCGGAGACCACCTTAAACTTGTTGCTTTATTAAATTATTCGAAAATACATAAAACAATTTGTTTCATACATACAACAAACAACCCCCTACTATGATAAGCAAGTGTTCAATTTGAATACAATTTAAACTAAATCTAAATTTTTACATTAATAGTAATATTTGATAAAAAAACATGGCATGGTTATGAACATTTTAACTATATATTTATATGAATTAGGTAAACAATATTTTTTTCTTGAAATTGAGATTATTATTATTATTGATATTATGTTTAATCAATATTAATATTTGGGGAAAAAACATGTCATGTTGTTATAACAATAAGCATACAAGCATACATGATATCATATGATATCATAATGAAAAAAAAACTTTAAAAGAATGATATTCTAAAAGGAAAACCTTAAGTTACCCTCTTTCTTAATATATAATATACCTTTGTATGAGGTTAGTTTTGTAAAGTGGCGTGTGGTTCAACTATCTGTCTATCTATCTATCTATCTATCTATCTATCTATCTATCTATCTATCTATCTATCTATCTATCTATCTATCTATCTATCTATCTATCTGTCTGTCTGTCTGTCTGTCTGTCTGTCTGTCTGTCTGTCTGTCTGTCTGTCTGTCTGTCTGTCTGTCTGTCTGTCTGTCTGTCTGTCTGTCTGTCTGTCTGTCTGTCTGTCTGTCTGTCTGTCTGGCTGTCTATCTGTCCATCCATCCCTCCCTCCCTCCCTCCATCCATATAATATACTATATATATACTCTTATTTGCCATTGAACCTAAACCTAGCTAACCAGATTAAACTAGCTAAGACCGAGAAACCACATTAGACTGGTTTCAGTAGTTTTTCTTCTCAACATGTTGAGTATGAGGAGTTGTGAAACCTCTGGATAAGATTTGATGAGCATTTACCCTCTGCCAAATATTGCTACTCTTGTCATCTATGAACAGGTCCACTGCTGACTATCAGGACCTATAATGCTTAACTTAACACACTTTTTAATGACAGCTAAGAGGAGGACTCAGAATTAAACCTCAGACAGCTTACTGCCATCATTGTTTTCAGCAAACGTGAAGAGAGATCACATATTCACAGATTTTTAAGGGTGCTGACAGCTCATTGCTGATTTTTAGGGATGCTTAGATGAAAGATAGAGGTCTGGCAATGCCGATGAGGAGAGACGAGACCAGGAGAGAAGATGGAAATATAATACTTTTTTTTAAAAGAACAGTAGTCACATATTGTCTCCTTTCAAGTACAAACACTTCAGGACATGACGACATTAAAAGGTAATTTAAGTTTCTGAAATGTGCTTTGAATAGCATGAATCACTATTAAATGAAGTAGTCCAGCATAAACTACTCGAATGTGAATGCATTTCCTTTTTCTGATAAGCTGCTCATCATTCTAATGGACAAGACCTAATGAATCAATTTTAAATTAATTCAGCAGAAAAGGAAAAAGATGTTCTATTATGCTTTGAAATTCCAAACTAAATAAAAAACAGGTCCATCTTACCTCCATTTGTTACCTTTAATTCAATGGGCCACAGCAAAGGACATTGCTGATGTTTTTTGCATTTCATTCACTTTAATTGGTCTGTCCAAACTCAAGCCATAACCCCCAAAAGAAAAGCAATAATCTACAAAAGCAAAAGCTCCACGGTACCCATTTTCTTCAAATTGACTTTGTTTTCACTAAAAGCACCATGGCCAGCTGCATGTTGTGTGAGGAACAGCCATTGGTGATGCTAAACACGAAACCAGATTCTGTACTGGCACTCAGATGTTTTACCATCCATCAGAGCAATCACAACCAATCAGATTCAACACCACTCAAAGCTACAAAGCCAGTGGAGCGTATCCAGGCATGAGCTCTGAAATCATGAAGGCTGGAATGAAAGCCAATCTCTGAGAAGAGTGCTTAATAGATTTTCTGCTTAACAAGTGAGAAAGTTCACCAACAACTGGAAGATGTTTGGGTTTCTGATTTGTATTGGGCCCACAAAATTTGTCAAAAACATGTCCCAGACCCAAAACTCAATGAAACAATTATTGCACCTTTTCCACAAATATACATGCACGCCGGTGAAGAGTGACAGGAAAATGAAGATGAACACGGCTCAGAAGTGTTTCATGATGCAGTGGAAGTCACTGTTTAAATGCATAAAATGGCATTTTCTCCTCACACTAGAAGGTTAAATATACTGTAGAAAACGGCAGGGTGATAAACGCAAATGACAGTCAAAATATTAAAAACAATTTAAAGCAAGTTACCTTCACAGAGAAGAGTTAGCACTTCATGCAATCAAACACACACACACGAACATACACGTTCACATAGTTGCCTAAATGAGGGCACACCATATTATATCAAACTAATATAATTATTAGAGATGTTTAGTCCTGCAAACATCTGTTTGATGTTTTAATGATTCATATTTCATAATGAATATAGCAGGGGCAATATGTGAAAGAGATTTCATTGATAAGACCTACGGAGCAAATATGGCTCCTTGATTGAGCACGTGAGTGTTTTAGTTTGTGCGAGACTCAGAGTGGAGCTGAACAAGATTGTTATGAAATGAATCATGAACAAGGCATCTCAATCATGAACTAACTGGAATTGTTTGAGACTTCTTATTCATGAAAGAAATTAACAAATGTTAATAAGACTAACAGTCGATTCAGTGTTTTGAGGGAATTGGTTGAGTGAGTGATTCAATGATTATCATTTAAGGCATCAATGAGCTTCAATTGAAATCGACAAATGAACTGTGACTTCATTTTGAATAAAATCAAGCCAAAATTAAGTTAGTTCGGAGTTGAGAAAATTATTGGATATTATATAATTAAAGCCCTCAATATACTTCAAGCAAAATGGAAGAACTAACTAGTGTGAGTTAATTTCGAACAAAATCAGCCCAAAATAAAGCATGTTTGGAGTTTGCTCTGGCTGGTAAACACCTTTAAACTATCATTGGTCCTTGTTGATTATGTAATAGGTAGGTTTGGCTCTGTGACTCCACCTTCTTTGATGTGGAAATCTCCTCCAGTCCATTTTTTTTCTTCTGTGCAGTCTGTCAAAATCATACGGAAGTAAAATTATGAAAACACTGGAGCGCTACTTTACAGAAGAAACTTCAGTTGTAATTCTAATTGAACACAACACTGTAACTGTTTTTCATGTTCAATATTGTAAAGCTGCTTGCTCTGAAGCAATCTATTGTACAAAGTGTTATATATGTCAACACGACGTGATTTGACTGGAGAGCTAAATTGCAGAGCTTGTGCAAACATAGCCATGTCCTTAAGATCAGATCTTAAGATCTTTTTAACAGCTCTTTTCGCACCGCTGTCATTTTATTAAGAGGAAACTGTGTATTTTTATAATATATATTTATTAATATTTTCTCCTAAATTAAAAGAGACAAATTAAGTAATTTAGATAATTTAACAGAATATATGAAATACTAAATCGTGCACACGACATTACTAAATCGATTTACTACTAAAATGATTACTAATATATATATATATATATATATAACGATTTAGTAAAATGAGGTAACAAAATATTATGTAGTGTGCACGATTAAGTACATCGATGTACCAATTTACTAACATACTGATTTACTACAGTACTAACATACTGACAAAAAATGTATAACCTGAATGTACTGTAAGTCGCTTTGGATAAAAGCGTCTGCTAAATGCATAAATGTAATTTGTTCCTTTGGTTTACTAAATCATATGCACGATTTACTAATGTGTTCCCTCGTTGTGTAAATCAGGTTCTCAATAAATTATTTGTTCTGTCGTTGTAAGTTAATTGGAAAATAATAATTTGTTCTACTTCTTGTGTGCATTCTCATAAACCTGTTACTGTTACAGTATGTTATGTTATGTTGATCTGTTATGGACAGAGACACTTTAATTGGGTTTTATTTTGAGTTATAGAGTAATAGAGATATTCTCTAAAGCCTTTCAGTGTTGCATGGAATACTTTTAAGTGAGAGGCATCTACATAGATTTATGAGAATGTGGACAGGAAGTAGAACAAATTATTTTGTGTGCATTATTTAATAAACCAAGCAAACAAATTAGGAAAATGTGCACACAATTAACTTTTTTTTTCCTACAATGCATGTCCATACCATTTTTTTTACTTTAAATCCTAATATTTTAACAATTTTGTCCCAAACTATATTTCAGTAAACCTTTTTTTTATTATGGTTGGGTCCTTTCCATTGACTTTTATTATACAGTATTTATACTGAGCTAATAATAGTTTGGATCCTTTGGAAACTAATCCTTGCAGAAACCTTTCTGTATTTCTATATTTCCGTCAGGACCGTTGGCCTCCACAATGCAGTTTCGGGTTTTGCTATCCTTTTAGGAATAGCTGGACCCCACGCCTACAAAAATACACACATTTGAGCATAGTAACAGTCTTTTTCTCGGCTCTTTCACTCAACCGTCTCCCTCCTTCTCACTCAATTTTTGGGCCGTCTTCTTCTCACCCACACAAGGCAGATAACCACAACCTTCATTTGTATGCAAGCACATAAGACACATATTTTATCTCTTTTGCTGACACAGTCTCACACACACACAAAGGCATGCAATAACTGTCTCTGCTCTCTCAGTCTCTCTCTCTCTCTCTCGTTCCACACACACCTGCACCCTACAGATCAGGAGTGTGTGTGGTTGTAGTCGGGGAGGGATTAATCAAGCCAAGCAGCGTGAGCGGGGCTAAGAGACTGCCATTTCACTCTGTCTCTCCTTATCTGTCTGTCTGCCTGCCTTCCCTGCCTATCCATCGCTTGCCAAGTCGCTTCCCTGCCCCTGTTCCCTGCCTCATTGTTTGCCTGCTTCCCTCCGAGTCTCCCGCCGGTTACCGTAGCTCCACTGGCCCGCTTTGCGGGGAGCCAGATAATCAGAATCTAGTCTTCTGTGAAGGATACATTTGTCTTGCCACCATCACAAGCTCATGTTCGCCCACTGAAACATCGCTGGCATTTAGAGCATGCCAATCAATGAATGTATGAGTGAGGAGATGCATTGTGCATGGGAAATGTGTAAGGGTAAATCCATCTATTAAAGGAGCCTTGAGTGTAGGCATGGCTGCTACTCATCCCGAGATTTAGAAAAACGGCGAGTAATGGGCTTTTCGAGGTGAAAGGGACTGGCTTTCCTTGTAAAGGTTGTATTTCGGCAAATGGCTCATGCGTGCGCTGACAGAAAGCTAACTTTCCAGACTGAAAACTTTAGAAACGCTATTAACCGAAAATGTCAGGTTATTTTATGCCAATGTTCAGAAGCAAGAATAAAACAACAACAAGCAAGCACAAAAGCACCGTGATCTATTTTAAGCATGATGTCTGCAGGGTCTAAAGGGAACCATTTGCCTCACCTGCCAATGCGGGTGAATTGAGAAATACTTCTTACCAGCTATGAAGCTGTATTTTAAATACATTTTATAAAAAAAAAAAAAAATCCCATGCTGGATTTATCTCAAATAAAAACTATAAAATTACATATTTATACTGTGTGAGGAAAATTGTTCCGGGTTCTTATGGGATAATATTATGTATACAGGTATATGTTTCCAATCATTTGATCATTTAAAGCAACTGTACGCTTTTTTATCCTTGAAATATGCATTCTGATGTTACCCTGTAACAATAATAACCTACATAGAGTCACTTTTACAGTAAGCTTTTACAGCATCGTCTAGGTAAGTAAGTAATTAAGTCAGTGAATGAATGAATATTACATGCAGACTTTATAATAAGTTAACACAACTTCTATTAAATTCATGCAATTCTAACATAATCCAGCATGCAGTAAACGTCATCATATGATACTTTCAGGCAAACAGCCGCGTGTGTGTGTGTCTGTGTATTACTAGAATATTTTGTTTTTATATTTAATAGTTTTATTTAAATTGTATTTATTTGTAATGTTTAGACAAAATAGTCTAAAAAAGTGTGCAAGAGTGCGCAAAAATATGCAATTTGGTATTCTGGTTTCCGGTATTTGTGTGACCAAAAATTAAGATGAATTTCTGTAATGTAAATTAATGAGATCAGTAGACTACTTACATAAAATGCGCACAAATATCATATAAAGTCACTCTATATCTCCCAATAATATGTCTTAGTAACATGATATATTTAAATGTTTAGTTTTACAATCAAAATTGCAGTTTTTATTGTGAGGGCAATACATGCATGCAATACAGTGATGATTGGACATTTTTACACTTATTTTTACAATGCTAAAAGGCTGTGTTTTTTATTATTTTATTTATTTTTTGCTAAAAAGTATAAACTATCAGTTAGAGTAGATGACAGTAGACATGTAGATTGTGTACAACAGGTTTTTCAGCAAAGTTTGACTGATGTTGATCATTTAAAGGCCTTTGAAATATGCATATATCAAACATGATACAGTAGGCTTTAAAGGGTTAATCAGTGTGCATACTATTTTCTGCCTATAAGCTAAGAACATAATCATTTAGGTGGCCTGTTTTTTTCATCACAGTCTACAGAGTCCAACATTAACACTATAAAACTTAATAGGCTGCATTTAATATGAGTGTAATGTGGGCTAGTATTGTTGATATGAGCAGTTAAAACAGTAAGGTACTAAAGAAGTTACGCTCTCCTCCACATCTTTTTATATCACAATAGGCGTTTCACCATTACAACAACCTTCAGCAGTTTTAAATACATTTCGAGTAATCTTGAAATGCAGTGTGCAGTTTAGCAATCCTGTGTGATAAAACAGCAGATGGAAGGAAGACAATTTGTACTCAACCACGACAAAGACCAGGAAAAAGCAAGAATTCAGCGCATTGCTAATAGAGCTTCGATCTGAAAACATCACTGACAGAGACTTTTAACACATCAATTGGCAAGTCAAAGTGGATAAACATTTGCTGTAAAATCATGGGCATGCATCCAGATCAAAACACTATTTTTATCCATATCTAATATAAATTAATAAAAGCAACAGTCAGCATGAAATCAGACTAGGTTCTATATACTATTTCCCCCAGCTAAGAATATTCTGGTAACATTCAAATTCGAGTTCTAACTTTATTTTCAGATTTCTTATATAGATATATAAGAAATCAGAAATAATGTTACATTCTGTTTTATCATTTTGAAACTATTCAGAAAACAATACTTCTGGATGTTTTTATTTTGTATCTTGTCTCTTTTATTGCTATGTTGTTTAGTAAAATCTTGTCTCATCTTACAGTTTCCCTGTTGAGTATCTTGTTGTGATATAACCTACATCTACTCTATCTTGTGTTGGCACCTGTTAACAGATTACACAGAAGGCGTGGATGGAAGATACTGATACACAGAAAATGATTATTCCAGCAGTCCTAAAATGATTTTTCACAAAAATGCAGCTTTGTATTGATTTCAAAGCATCAAGCATCACCTCTTTATTCCCGAACATATTTCTGCATACTAACATGTGATGACAGCTGAGATTCAGAGTGTGCTTCGATGGCTAACAACCACTAGAAGTATTTACTGGACCAGTACTGACAATCTCTTGGAGCCTCATTGTCATAGTTTCATGTCATACGTCATTCATTCATTAGCTTTTTTATTTTATTTGTATAAACTCTATAAGGTTAATGTTGAATGTGGGTACTATACACTGCTAAGCATTATTCTAGCACCCCTGAAATTATTTTTCATGTGATTTTTCAAAACATGGATTAATACTGTGATCAGAGTTTGTGGCCACTAACCCCAATACATTATATTTATTTTTTCAATTATATATTTGTTTGTTTGCTTTCTAATAAATTAATATTGGATAGATATAAGAGGCTGATAAGTACAGATAATTATTATTCCATAACTCATTCATTTGAAATCATTCATTCATTCATTCATTCATTCATTCATTCATTCATTCATTCATTCATTCATTCATTCATTCATTCATTCATTCATTCATTCATTCATTCATTCATTCATTCATCCATCCATCCATCATTCATTCATATTATTATTTACATAATATTATTATAGAATGTATGAGTTTGTTTGTCTATATTTATATTTATATGATCCGTATATTTTTTGTATTTATTTATAACATCCAATATTATTCCCATAGTAAATTAATATAATGACGTTAGTAATGAAAATATGTATTCCTATAATATTCATAAGTCTTTTTTTTCCCTTGTTACACACTGTCTATCATAGACAGTTGCACTAACTATCATAGTTTTATTGTTACATTCAAAAAAAATATTGTTAAACAAATTAATTAATGTATTATTATTATTAATACTACTACTACTACTACTATTAAATAATATTATTCTAGTACACCTGAATTTTTTGTTTGTCTATATTTGTTTGTCTATATAGCATATTATTTTTTATTGTTGCAGTCTAATTGTCATAGTTTTATTGTGTTACATTTAAAAATTAATTGTTAAAAACAAATTATATTATTATTATTATTGTTGTTGTTGTTGTTGTTGCATTTATTTCAGAAAATTATTCTAGCACGCCTGAATTTGTTTGTCCATATTTATATGACTAATATAGAATACATTATTATTCAAATGCAAAATTAATATAAGGATGTTAGTAATGACAATAATGATTCATAAAATATTCATAAGGCATATTTTTTATTTATTTTTTACAGTCTAATTACTCTAATTTTATTGTTACATTACACATGTTGATTGTTAAATTAAAAAATAATTAATTTGTTGTTGTTATTATTATTATTATTATATTTTATGTGATTATTATAGAATATATGATTATTCCACTACTACTATTATTCCAGAAATTGATTGTTTTGATTAAATTAACTTTTTACAAAAGTAACGTTTATTGATTGAAATCAAGCATCACCTCTTTATTTTATGCACATATTGATGCTTATTTACAAGTGACGACAGCACGAGAAGATTCTGCTAGCAACAGATATGACAGGTCGTACTACTGGCCCAGTCCTGAATATCCCTCGGAGAGCAATTCACAATGTCAGGCTGACAGCTGTCAATTGATGTCATGACAACATCTGGTGGAATCTATACGGTTTCAGAAGTGATTTTAGCTGATGAAGTCCCCTAGTGGCAGCACAAGCCTTTCAACGACTCTCACGGCATGTTAGAGAGACTATTCCTCAAAGCAGTCCTTGTTAGAAACTGCCTAGACAAGTCTTTCCTAAATTGAGCATGCAATTTGCCTTCATTTGTTAAGTAAAAATACAAAAGAGATAAAACAGAAAGTCACAGGAAACAAATACGCATGCTTGTGGTCTGCGATCCAGAGGAAGCTGGAGAGACCAGGCTGAGAGGCAGAGAGCGAACAGGAAGGACACAGACCGTCTGTGTCATTAGCTCTGTCTCAATCCTAGTGAGCTGTCTAGCTGTGTACTTGTTACATAGACAGCCAAGAGTCTCTATTCACAGTTGATTTCAGCAGTTTGACATTAGCAACTGGTTGCTAAGCTAATAATGTCAGACTCTAATTCAAATACACAAAGACAACTAGTTGGTTTGACCTATGTTTTTTCATCAATATTTGCACTTTTAACTTGATTTGCATAATGTTCGGGTGTTTTTTTTTGTTGTTTTTTTTATATTTATTTTAATATTTATATTTTATATTGGGTCTACCAGTAAATGGTTCCATTTAGTGGGTCTCCCAACAAGAAACATATTTACTGTAGTATTTAGATTTTTATTCCATATTTTATATAATATTCTATTAAAAAAAAAAAAATAATTAAATACAATTAAAATTACTTATTTACTTACTTTCTTGCTTACTTTTTTATTTATTTATTTATTTATTTATGTTCTCTCATTTTAGTTAAATGTTTTAATGGTAAATGGGTTGTGGCAATGATTTAACAAATTAATCAATTAATTATTATTAATATTACTAATATTAGCATTAATATGAACTAAAATGAGGGAGAAAATGTATATGTTTTTAATCATAATAAAATAAAATAAAACACAACAGGATCTATCAAATGCATTTAGAAAACATATAACGTAAAATGTCATTGTCTAGATAGGCAGCTCACTAGGTTTTGGAACAGAACAGAATATTAAATCCAATGCCTGAGACTGTAAAGTTCAACACACACACACACACACACACACACACACACACACACACACACACACACACACACACACACACACACACACACACACACACACACACGCACACACAGCACACACACACGCACGCACACGCACGCACACACACACCGCACAAACACACACACACACACACACACACACACACACACACACACACACACACACACACACACACACACACACACACACACACACACACACACACACACACACACACACACACACACGTATTCTGTAATAGCGAGCTAACACTGCGCTGACATTAGGCCAGGCCTTGTGTCCGCTAACCCCAAGATGACTGCCGGAGCTAATGTGTAAAGCTGAAAGGATGTAGCCTACACATTATCTAGAGTTGCTAAGCTGCACTAGCAGAGAGCGGATCTAATTGGACCACAGGTTTCCATGGAGAGCAATTTGTTCCTGTTCTCAGCAGCGACCTTCATTGAAATATTATGTGAACTGTGGCTTCACCTCAGCAACTATTCAATCATTTCTCCATGTGTTTCAAAGTATGAAGAAGAGACGAAGAATGAAGGAAGGAAACTTATTCACTAACTGCTCAGGCCATATTAGACACTTTTCATGGTCTTTGTGGCCTTTAGATTATAATGCAGTTCTGTGAATATTAAATAATTTGTTGCAATAAATGGCGTGAGGGCCAAGAACTCATTATATTCCCTGCTGGCTTTGAAAAAAAAGACTTTAAAAAGGCTCAATTCTACACACAATGTAATAATTAAACCCATTTCTTCTGCATTATTGAGGTGCAGGGAATGTAAAGACCTTCTCTTCACAGCACAAGTCTCATGCTGGGTCTGTGGAGACCAGGGGTCAAGGTTTACCCGTTAGTTTTGCTAATTAGTCCCTGCTGGTTGATAAGCCATTGCAGGAGGAAAAGGTGTCAGTGTCTCAATTGATGACCATTCAAATGTAACTGCATATTGTAACAATTATTTATTTATTTATTGAAATGAACATGTAAATACGTATTTTTTATTATCTCTCTCTCTTCTCACTCACACACACACACACACACACACACACACACACACACACACACACACACACACACACACACACACACACACACACACACACACACACACACACACACACACACAGAGAGAGAGAGAATAGAATGTATACATATAATAAATACATTCTATAAATAAAACAGTGCAATACTGTGTGTGCAAGTGTATACTAACAAGCCATAAATCATAATCTTCACATATACATAAACATGTTTAACCTAATACATATTTCAAATTGTACTGTATAAATATATACATATATACACATTTATACACTATACTCTGTTTATATAAATATATTTTTATATCATTGACATTTTTTGTTTTTTATTCATCATTGCTATTTCATGTTTTAGTTACAGTTTTAGTATTTGTTTATATAAATATACATATTTAACCTATTACATATTTTGATATATATATATATATATATATATATATATAAACACACACACACACACACACACACACACACACACACACACACACACACACACACACACACATTTATACATTATATGATCTCTTTATATAAATATAATATTTATTCATTAACTTTATTAATATATCCACACATCAGTATTTGACTTTTCAGTGTCACTGATACACACACATACATATATATATATATATTTATATAATTTAGTGTTTTATATATAAATTATATTTAATAGTTTGTGTGTGCTTTCATCATAATTTTAGTTAGTTTTATTTTTTTTCTGCTGAAATAAAATAAGTTTTATATACATTGTATATTCTGTTAGCATGCACTTTATTTCAAATAACAATATGTATATATATATATACACACACATTTGTATTTATGCATGAAGAACAGCGATATAGGTATTTGCAAAAGCCTTGAAAGCAGCAGCACCTTCACAAGATTCATAACTGTCTGTGTGCTCCTGAGTGACATCATTAATAGTCCAGAGACCACAGCCACATGCTGGATTTCATTACGTCCCCTCCAAGAGACAGAACGTGTTACAGAGCCCCGAGTGCTTTATTAAAACCCTGTGACCTTCACATCATATTCACATCCTCCATAAAAACAATCCATAAAGACACAAGTTCCCCGCTAACACGGGCCCATGAAGGACAGAGCGAGTGGCTCCTCTTGGGCCAGTTTGTTATGCTCCAGTCATCTGCTCACCTGCTTCACCCCTGATCCAAACTAGACAGGGAGCACTTTTCCGATGAACAAGTCAAAGTGTGAACTTGCTGTTAAATATACAAACATAGAAAACATTACACATTTAACTGGTTTATGAGGGCAGAATACTCTGTGACCAAACTGCATCCTCTTTGGCTATACATCCTCTTTGCTAAATGCATAAATGTAAATGTAAATGTAGAAGAAAGAAAAAAAAGAAAACAAAAATATCATAATCGAGACTTCTTAACTCAAACTGAATATTTACTGCTAAATTATTGTTAAAAAAAGAGAAAATGCAAGTAATATAACCCAACATAAAATAGCTTAAATAACTATTTTTAGTTTTTTTAATAAATACAAATTATGCACTGAGCCCATTTTACACTGACAAAAATCATGTGAAAACCTAAAAAAGGTCATAATCATGACTTCTGAATTAGGAACTTCTAAATTATTATTAAATACAATCTAAATTAAAAAGACTAATAATATAACCTAATTTTAAAAGAGCTCAAATAAATTTTCAATAATAATTGTATTTAAATAAATAAATAATTGAATAAATAAAGAAGGCATAATTGAAAATGATCCAGTGAGAGACGATTGTTCGATGAAAAAAACAAAAAAACATAAACATATCATAATGATTTCTCAACTTGTGAAAGGAACACATCAATTAAGTAAAATATAAACTAAAAGTATAATTTCATATAAAAAACCTTAAATAAATACAATTTTAAATTGTTCAGTGTGCACGCTGACCAAAGTCATTGAAAAGCATAAGCACGGGTTCTTAAAATATTTGTAAATAAATAAAATGAAATAAAACCACAAATAAAATTACAAGTAAAATTAATTATATAAAATACTAACAAGCAAACAAATACATATGCAATTTTGGCTTTCGGTCATTTCACAATAAATTATTCAGTGTATTGTATTTCTTTCCCTGCTCATGGTTCAATGTTTAACAAAACCTCACGCACATACCTTTGACCATGTAGTGAATTAAAATATATTAGATGTTAGATTCTACCTACCTATCTAACTAAAGCAGACTATATTAGGCAACAGACTAAAACACATGCGTATGTGACAGTCAAAGACCTGCCGTGAGGGTTGTGATGGGACGGCACCGGTCCCGGGCTGATTGTTAGTTTCAGTCCATTCCTGGGTTCATCTGAAGCTCTGTGCCTTGTGCCGCCCATCTCTCCCTCTCCAACTGCGGAACATGGTGCCTACGGTAATCAATGGTGATGAATGAGAGGGAAGGCTTTCTTTATTCTGCTCCTCACTGAATAGAAAGTTTCCATTATCTCTCACAATGTATTCACTCTATCAAAGTGACAGGGTTCAGGGCAGCCACACTCCACTGCCCTCCCCCGTACCCCACCTTTCCACATCGGCAGGCTCCAGAACAAGGCGAGAGTTACAAAGGGGAACTTCTAATGTGTCGACACGTATTTGAGCCATGTGGCTCGTACCATCCCGAACTGTTGCTGCTGAATGGAGAGGTTTAATTTGACCTAAGAGGTCTGTTTAAAAGCCAAACTGCTCATTTCCCGGCACAGTGGTTATTGGATCTTTGTAATTATTAGTACTGTAGCCGCCTGCCTCCTCGGTTCTCCAACCATTTAGAAATAAAGTACTACCTGCTGTGACAGGTCAAGCCGAGCACTGTTGTTTTGAATCAGTGTTAGGCCTTGAGCTAGCAAAATAAACCTGAAGACGGTTTTTGCCCTGTGGTGAGACAGCCGCCCATGAATGTTAAGTGTTGGCCCTCTGGCAGAAGAGTCTGACCTCCAGACAGAATCCAGAACACCCCTGAGGGTGTAAGCATGAGCTTACCATGATCTGAATCTTCTGTTTTGTTGACGTGTCAATATTGTTACAATAAACCACTGCTGCCACTTTTGCCTCTGCTCTGTAAAATATCGCTAGGGTTTTCTAACAAGACAACACAGTACAATTAAGCAGAAAATGGTAAAAGCAAGCAGCGCTTCATGCTTTAGTTCAGTTAAAATGGCTTATTTTTAAAGGTGCATTATGTAATATTGACAGCTAGCAGTTGAAATATTTCAAAATATTGGAGAGAGTTGTTTCTATACAGACTCTATACAGGTTGCCAGATTGATGGCGTGTAACAAGAACGAGAGCAACTGACAATGCAAGGCAACAAGTTGATGAGTTTTTTTATCTGCATCTTAACAGGACTTTTTAGATTGATGCATGCAGATTTTTAGCTCAGGTAGAATCTGAAATATTTAACCCATTTCGTTTGCTGGCTTCCATGGCTGCACTATGCTGTGTTTTCCACCAACTGGCAACCCGGGTGCTGAAATCCTATTGGGTTAATCACACAGACAAAAAAACAAACATTCAGACATGGAGTACATATTTCAAGTATATTTTTTTAAAAAAATGTAAAACATATGCATGGACAAATCATTTGCAAAACGATCAATAATATGCATTTAGAAAACGTATATTTTTCATTTCAATCCAAACTTAAAACAAAATATGCGCAGAAGCAAAATGTTTAACTGTAGTAACTGTAGTAAAATTAACTGTAAGTGGACTCAATATATATTTAATGAAATTTTCAATGAATAAAATACATAGACTTTGGAGAAAATCGTCAAGCTTTATTGAAAAAGTGACATTAAAATAAAAATAACATTGACATGTTATGAGCATGATAAATCAGTATTGCAACACTGACTCTCTTACGTTACATTATTAGCATCTTTTAGCATAATATGTAGAAACAAGATTGTTTATTTGTATGTATTGTACCTTATT
The DNA here is from genome assembly GCA_027422405.1 of Ptychobarbus kaznakovi. Taxonomy (NCBI): domain Eukaryota; kingdom Metazoa; phylum Chordata; class Actinopteri; order Cypriniformes; family Cyprinidae; genus Ptychobarbus; species Ptychobarbus kaznakovi. The sequence goes on from CM049813.1 coordinate 7,024,229, forward strand.
ATGTCACTGAATATTTAATATTGTCATGTATTTGTAATATATTGTATATCTACTGCAAATTCACACTATTCATATTAGAAAGAAGATTAATATTGCTGTCAATCAACAAAAACGCTTATTTTAGTATCATTATATAATATTGTCATATTTATTAATATTTTAAATTAAGTTTTTATTTTATATTTTCAGTTTTTGTTATGTGCCTTTGTAATTTATTTATTTATTTAGCTTTATTTTTTAATTACAGTTTAAGTAATTCTACTTAATAATTAAGTAATTATCAAGTACTTCAACTACAATTTGTATTTCAGTTAGACACCAAGGTAACATTTTCATCTAATAATTATATTTTATTTCAGCTTTATTTAAATTAACAAATATGATTTTTAATAGTTTTAATTTTTAGTTTTAGTTAAGCAATGTTCTTTACCTATGTTCTTTCCAGCAAGGAGGATTACCCCTCCATTAGCACTATTCACTGTGCCCACATTGACCTGAAGTCAGCTAAACCTTCACAAGCACAAACAGCGCATTATGACAGGGGTGAATCTCGCATGGTCGCGCCAAACCTCTAAATCTAAATAGCGACGGACTTGCTAATAGTCACAGTGCGGCTTTACTTCCCGTATGTTACATTACCTTCAGCATGGGGTAATTTCTCGCTTGGCTTACAAGCATTAGCTATAATATCCTTGTCATTTTGCATAAACCTATTACCTAGCAACACCAAAAAGCCATTCGTGGGTCTAAAAGCTTTTTCAAGGCGACTGCACCTTAAAAGTAACAGGATTGTAGGCAGCCTACGCGGGCAACTGATAACGTGGGAGAGATGGACTTTCAGATCATAAGTAGCTTTCTTGCTCAGTGTATTGTGAAAATGTCTCCATTATCTCTAGCAGGAGACGGCGTCTGTTGGCAGCGTTCTATCAGTGATGTAATGAAATGCGATATCCTAAGGACATAGATGTGTCGAAGTAATTATTAATATTAGCGCAAGACCAAAGTGAGGCGTTCAGCTGTGACTAACTTCAAACATCATTTCAAATGAAATGATACATCCAGTCAAATCAGCCTTCAGACTGTCATTTGGTCATATCACTTCCCATAGAGTGAACTTATGATCCCACTGCTAGTATCTGAACAAGCAGTATCACAAATCACTGCAGTGATGGATGGCACTTGTCAGACTTGCCATTGGTCTACTTTTTAAAAGCAGAACAGCTATTTAGAGTCTTTAAAACACAGTCAAGAATGCGAAAATAAGGGTATACGTTTTAGGGCTGCAACAACTAATCGATAAAATCGATAATGAAAATCGACAACGATTATCGATTAGTCGGGTCTGCCCACAGTGCAGCACAGCACTGCCCACTACTGGCGGAACCCTTGCAATGGTTGAATTGGAACGTCCTAAGCCCTTGATCACTTAAAATCCACTATGTATGGAGTTGGTTAATTGTTTACATTTTTCTCCTTACGGATTTGTTTGGTGCAGCATTCTATATGTATATAGGTATGCCTGTGCTGTTAGAAATGTAAAAAAAAAATATATATATATATATATTTATTTATTTATATATTTTCAGGCCCTCAAAATGCCGTAAAAGAATGGTCAAAATGCATAGAACGTTTTTAGTTTTCTAACTGAAAACGGTGTTATGTAAATGCCCCCGAAAGGTCTAAATCTCATTCAATATATTTGGAATTATTGCAGCACTATTAAAATGCATTTTAAAATCCTGACCAGTGACAATCAAGGAGTTTGTACCTAGATGTACTGTATTCTGACACCTAGTAGTTTTAATCAGTTTCTCAGTGCATTAGTGCCTGTTTTTTCTGCGATGTTCGTTCTAGAAGGAATTTATTTTTATTTTTTTCACAAGGATAAAGCTTTTGTTGAAGAGTTATAAACTGCGACACTACAAAAATTATTTGAAAATTGGAGAAAAAGACAATGTGACACGACAGTGTACTTAACGGCTTTAAGGAAAGAAACAACTACAATCATATTAACTATTGAAAATGACAATCAAATTAATGGTGAAATGTGAAACTATTGATTTAATGTTGTATATTGGATCTATAGAAACAATACATTTTAAGTTCATTGCAAAATATGCATGTATATACAAAGAGCTAAGACAGCTTATTTACATTGTTGATGAAGTGTCATGAATGGGCGGAGCTAAAGTGGTATTGAACTCACTATGACTGATTGGTGGAATGTTCTGAACAGCATCATGGGTAATGTAGTTTTTCACCACAAATGACACTATTGAACATGATTGATTATGAGAATTGATTGAACTAAGGAAATTAGTTAAGTTCATGTGAACAGATGGCTTCAGCAAAAGCACAGACCATTGATTAACACCCTCAGTGCTCAAAACAGGTCTGTCTTTGAAGGTTCATCTGTTACTATTGAAACAAGTTTTACTTCTGGAACCCAACTGTTACACTCTAACTGCTGCAGAAACATTTAATTCACAGTCTGACATAATTCCCTGATTGTATTGATTCTGTCTGCCAATGTAAATTGGGGTAAATGAGATCCAAATGGACACCTATTCAGTAAAATATGTGACATGCTTTTTTCTTTTTTCAGTAAAATATTTTTTTCTGTAAAACATTTTTAATATGGAAAAAAATATGGAGTGTATATTGAGATTTACTCGAGAAGCTAAACTGCAAAATATTAAATCTTGTTTCAGAGAATATATCCTGAATGAAGTCCCATTGGCCGTTCTTGTTTTAAACATATCCTAAAATATGCAGTGAGGTTAATGCTCAAACCAAGTCTTAATATAATTTGCAATTTTGCCTCCGAAGTAAATATACCTTGTTTCAAGAAGGTTTTACATTTTTTATTATTTTTTTTTACAGGAAAACGGGATTAAAAATAATTTTGCAGTGCATGTCCCAGGTGTAGCCTACTTCACGAACACTAGTGCAGGAACCACACGCCGAGTTAGTTCTCAGTTTCATCCTCTTTCATCATTGCGCTCTTCTTCTGACTTAAAACCAACCCATCTTATGCTCATTTCCCATTGGACCCCTCAGAGGCTTCGTTTATGAGGTTCTCTCATATTACATCCTTAAATAAAATGTGGGTTGGTGGTTTGAGGGTGGATCCCATCTCAGGATGCAGATAAGGAAGCGCACTGCCTTAGTCTTCCTCACAGGCATGGTTTCCGACGTGAAATACTGTGTCAAAGCAAGATATTCTGACACTAAAGACTGTTAGAAGAACATGGCAAATATGTGTGAAAATCATTTGATGAGCATTTATTTTTGTATATCCTTCTAAATTAGCACATTTCAACAGTTGAGCTTATTATCTCAGAACAACAAGTGCACGCAGTCTCTTCATGAAGAAAGCACATGAGAGAGAGAGAGAGAACAAAACAGAATGAAGGTTCGAATCTTGAGTGAATGGTTTACAATGAAACCAATGGGGTCAATCCATAAATGTAGTACAGCCACAAGACGTAAACAATATGTATCTGTTTTTATTACTTTAACATTTTAATGTAATACAATTGCTTACTATTTTTTTGTGAAGTTATATCTAATTTTGTAATTCAAGTACATTTCAAGAATAAAAATGAATACTTAAAAATGAACCTAGTAGTACACTTAAAGTGCAAAGATAATATGCAAATTATATTAAGTTCACTTAAAACTTACAAGTAAAATTTCCTGCAAGCATACTTGCAAATAATAACTAGTAGTTTATTGAGAGTAAAAATTTGAATGTACTTTTGTAAACTAAGGTGGGCTAAAAGTATGTAACTAGTTAAGTCTCATAGTATTGTAGCAATACAAAAGAAAAACTTGGTCAATGTTTACTTTTGTTACACTTTATACTTAAAAGTATAGTTTTATAAACTAAAAAGTGGGACCAAATTTGTTCCAAGAAGTACTGAAATTGTACACTTATAAGTTCACTACAACTAGTACATTGATTATAGTATACTTACTTTTAAAAGTATATTTTGAAAATATGCTAGTATACTTACTACATAAAGAATACTGGATCCTCTGCAGTGAATGGGTGCCGTCAGATTGAGTCCAACAACTTGTAAATAAAACATCTCAATAATTTATAACTCCAGTCCATCAATTACCATCTTGTGAAGTGAAAACTGTGTTTTTGTACAAAGCAAAAGCAAAATTATCATAAAGATGGTTTCAACTTGAAACCGTTGCTTCCAGCTAAAATACGAGTCCTCTTTCCATAATATCTTTCTCCAGTGAAAAACGTTTTTTTTTTTTATATATGCACAGAAATACACAGTTTTTCACTTAAGATCTTAACTGATTGACTGGAGTGGTGTGGATTATGGATTATTATGATGTTTTTTATCAGCTGTTTGGGCTCTCGTTCCGACGGCACCCATTCACTTCAGAGGATCCACTGGTGAGCAAGTGATGTAATGCTACATTCCTCCAAATCTGTTCTGATGAAAAAACAAACTCATCTACATCTTGAATGGCCTTAAAGTGAGGAAAATTCTAACACATTTTCATTTTTAGGTGAACTATTCTTTTAAAGTAATATAATCAACTTAATGTACTTCTTTTTGTAAGCGAGCGTAATGCCATAATCCATAAAATGACTGTGAGAACAACTTTACCGTACAAATAATACACGTTTTTAACAGTATAGTTAATGTAAATGCCTTTAATTCCTCCAAATATTTGTCCACATTTACAGAATTTATTTCTTGTGGATATCAATATTATGTCTCAAAATGCTGTCAATTGAACTTAATTAGTACCAAACCTGTTATTGCGGGATACAATATCCCATGTACTTGTTTTAGCTACTGTGGTTAGGACATCCCAGTATATTTAATACAGAAAATTAGCATACTAAGTGCTATATTCCTACTAAGAATAGTACGCTAGCATGCTATTGTGATCATAGCCTTTGTCACAACTCAAGGAACAATAATGGGGAAAATGAGAAATGTACAAATACAGAGCATAATGACCTCTGGCCGAACAGGTACGAGAACAGAACACTGACGCAGACAGAAATCTAGCGCAGGCAGAGAAGTGCGTCTGAAATAATTAGCTAATTAAAGGTGTGAAGCCAAAAAGTGGAGTTCGTTTGAGCAGACATTTAAGGTCAGATACATTTGAATACTATTATAAATAAGCAATTTCTCTGTGATTACACGCACACATGCAAATTAAACCATCTGCCGCACATTTTTTTGATATCTATTTAATTTTTTTTTTTTTGAAAAGTTTCATATGAGCTATAAATTTGCATTTAAAAATAATTACTTATTTAAAAATACCCATGCTTCATATCTAATTGTTTTGGACACTAATTTGGATCACAAATAAGCCCAATTCATCATTCATTACGTAAGTACAGTATAGACATAGTGTGCTAGAGTGCTAATAAACAAGCAATTAATAATGTGATTGCTTATGCAAACTATACGATTAATTTCAATTACAGATGCTGTATGAATAGTTTTATTGCGGCTCCCGCTCTGAACCATATGGCAGAGGGCCGTATTTGTCCTTGTAGCATTTCTTAGAAAGTTTTCCTTCACTGATATTTACGAACATGAGGATAGTGTCTAAATAAGGCTGATATTTGTGCAGGAACTTCATGTTCTGCACAAAGGAAATTAATTTCAACAAAGCTCTCTCTTTCTCAAGGATCATTCATTATTTGCAGGCATCTCATTAAACAACTATTAAGTCAATTTCACAAAGATTATGCTTTGCATGAGAGGACCAAATAACCACACACTGTGTGCATTCAAGTGCTGATTCTGGGGATTTAATTAGAAGTTTAATTTTGCATCATCCTGCTAATACAAACGATGTGGAAATGCGTGTCAGGGACCGCGTGGACTGACGCTCCTTGTGCACGCATGAGAGACGGTTAAGAGCTGAGGAGATGTGCTTTTGCAGAAGTTGTTAAGTAGTTTCCAAACTGTGAGATGGTAAAAGCACATTTGAACTAATTAAGTTTCTGCAGAACACCAGGATCTGGGTCAATGATGTAACTCCTCTTTATAAATGTATTCAGAAATACATCAAAAATGTAATTTGTGTATATAGTGAACAGCCGGAATACACTTAGTTTATGATAATGAGCATTTTTTATTGTATTCCTTAAAGTATTTAGATATTTTTTTGTGGGGCAAAAATATAGGCTACTACTATTACTACTACTACTAATAATAATAATATTAATAATAACAATAATGTTGCTCTTTTGTTGGTTTGACAGCTTCTATTGTCCTCATTTGCTAGTCGCTTTGGATAAAAGCATCTGCTAAATGATAAATGTAAATGTAACGTCAGTCAAAATATTAAGTTGATGCAACTGGCCTGATATATAATGAAGAATGAAGATATCATGATGAAGTAATATATATATAAGCTTTTAGTTTTTTTTATAATCACTTATATTCACTCTTTAAGGAAAATATATTGATTATTACACAACAGGACATATACACACATATACTATGCTACATAAAAATGCATACACTCACATGTGTTCACCTTGAAAAGAAAATATGGGTTTTTAAGCTAGTTTTTTTCATTGCATGTAAAACAATATGAACATGTCACATGGGCCTCAGTGAAGGATTTGCATGTTGCATGTCTAGTATGTTGTATAGCACTGTACAGTGTCTGGAGTGCTTGCAGAGATTTTATTCCAGTGAAGCTCATGGTTGTCTGTATTGAATGGTAATTATAGCTCTTAAATCAAAACTTTTACCGACAGGCACAATCATTGTCTAAGAATCCTGCCACCAACGACGCAGCATTCGAGGGCACTTTTAACGAGACGCTTATTTAAGTTAGTCGCCTCAGGATCCGTTCAAATAAAAATGTGAACAGGCAGCCATATTTTACTCTAATGAATGCATCTCTGACATGGGCATGAAGAAATTAGAAACTTGCCTTTTTCTATTTTGAACTTAGACGTTGCTCATTTGCATGATATATTAAAAACGGTATAGCATGGAAACTCCAGTAAATAACCCCATTTAGATGCATTAAATCAAAATGCAAATGGGAACTAATTGCATCTCGAGGCTGAGGTGTAAGCATTTTTCATGTAATTACACTGAGAGAGTTCACCTGAAAAGCAGACTGATGCAAAATTCTCCTCACAGAAATTGCTATCTCAGGAGACAAGACGCAAATGATGGAGAATAAGGCGATTTCATTCCACGAAAACATATATCATATGCCCTGGCCTGAAACCAAAAGACAAAAGGGTTAAAATGAAGGTTAATTTCTCAAAATGCCTGCAAATTGCATTTTAAAATAAGTCAGAATGATTGAAAACATGTTTTTGAGTTCCGGAGGCTTTAGCCTACGCACCTATGTGCATTTCATTTTAATCTACAGTAACTCTCATTTAAAGAGAAATATTTCAGGTCTCCAATCTGAGAAACATACTCAGAAATAACAATAAAATAAAATATTTAATGAATGCATCTCTGACATGGGCATATACTGTAGAATTTAGGAGCTTGCCTTTTTATCTTTAAAGTTGCTCATTTAAATGATTAATTTAAAACTGTGTTGTTTCTAGTTATTTTGTTACTAGTTTTCAGTTTGATAAACATCCCAAACTCAAACTTCAGGAACACTTCATTAAACATCAATCAATCAATCAATCAATCAATCAATCAATCAATCAATCAATCAATCAATCAATCAATCAATCAATCAATCAATCAATCAATCAATCAATCAATCAATCAATCAATCAATATAATAAAATAAAATAAAACCATATGTTGCTTTAATGAATGGATCTCTGACATACACATGTATAAATAAAAAAATCCTTTTCATTTTCATTCTTTCTTTCTTTCTTTTTGTAAATAAATCATTTGCATGATTTATTAAAAACTGTGTTGTTTCTACTTATTTATGTTTCTAGTTTTCAGTCTGATAAACATCCCAAACTCAAATGTCAGACACACTTATTAAAATAAAATAAAATAAAATCTTTACATTAATGAAATTACATTATAGAATAAAGTCCTTAAATGTATGAATTATCTTAATTAAACCTTAAGTTATGCGAATACACTGTGAAATCAGTGGATGTTTAAAAAAAAACTAATTTATCAACAATATGTATCACTCCGCCTCTAAATGACTTTCCTTTCCAGATGATGTCACCAAGTCCCCATCTTTTAACCCATAAAACCACGTGACTCCATTCTGATGTATGACACCAACTTTTTACAACCACTTCATGTTGACTTTTAGCACTTACACGTTTAGATTAAACATATAAAACACCAGCATGTTTCTTGCTCTCACAAAGGCCTGTTAGATGGACCGGCCAGTTTAACAGCAGTTCTGACCTTCCTCGTTTTATATGCTTATATTTTTATGAACGTTTGTAAGCCGACACTCAATCTGACAAGGTTACGATGAACCCCGATGGAGCGCTGAGGTCAAACAGGGCATAAAAACAGACATCTGTGCAAACTCATTTCCAGCTGAGCACAGGAACGTCATGTAGGAAATGTTCCACTCAAGAGCTCCTATTAAGAGTCCATAATGTGCAGGAGTGTATGATGCATTAATAATGAAAGCACCTGTCCGTATTGTATAGTCTATATACATGTGCTGAATATTAGATTGTTAAGAATAGCCTATTAGCTGTATGAGATGAGCTCAACAAAGCATGCGTGGGGGGGAAAGTGCAGATCGATGCCAAGTAAATCAGCTATCCTGCAGCAAGGTCACAGGATATAATTCCCAACGGGCACAACCACTGTAAAGACCAAATTGATTTTTTTCCAAGTAAATCTACTCAGAGGGGAAAAAAGTAAAACATCCAAGAGCTGAATTACATCCCTGGTGCTTATTAGAACCACAAAATTGTGAAATGTGTTTGGTGGCGAGCCTCCGGAAAGCAAATGTGCATCATTAATGCAAACACGCATGTGGTATTGTTCCGCCCGCCGCTGAATAGACAATATGATTGCGGCGAGATATTATAATCTAGATTTTCTTGACTTTCAAAGCACAGCGTCTAACACAGCCTGCCTTCCTAATTGAAAGTGGGGTAAATAGGGAAGGTTTAATCAAAACGCAGCACAAACCCTCCATTTTCATCAATTCAGGGCTGTACTGTATGCAGAATAGCACAGATGATGTGCCAAAAGCCCAAAGGAACGTATAAAAGTCATTGTATAAAAATGTATAGAAGAGTGGGGTAAGATGTGCCAGAGGGGTGTTAATGTGTTAAATAAGTTATGGTCACCAAGGCTGCATTTATTTGCTCCAAAATATAGTAAAGCACTATTATTGTGAAATAGCAGACAATAGTATTGAAATAATTGTTTTATCGCATTTGGTCTTTGTATCGCGTCTCTTGTCATGTCTATGCTTGCTTGGCCATTTGTTGTGATAAACAGGAAAGTGTATTCAGCTGAATTCAAATAGTGATTTGTTAGACGGGTATAAAAAGGCTCTTGGCCATTTGTTGTATAAAGACCAGACCACTGCGGAGGGAATTCACCTGAGGGATATAGTGAGTTGTTCGGAATTTATTTATCCTCATACTACTGTTTCAATCGTTTTAGTTTTTATAACCAACCTTGTTCTTACTATGTAAAAAAAACGTATACTTAGCCTTTAGTGTTATGTTAGAATCATTATTATTTGTTTTTAGCTTTATTTTTTGTTTTAATTTAAACTGTTTAGTTTTGAAATGTTGTTGTATGCATTTTATTTTTATTTAATTTATCTTCTTTTGTGTTATATTAATATTTTAGTTTTTCTTAAATGTGTTATAAATATTTATAGTCACTTACTTGTTCTTGCCTTTGTAAGTCTGCTTAACTGCCTGACTAAAAATTCTAATTAAAAGTAAATATATAAAGTATTTAATGTATTTAAAATGTATTATAAAATGTAATGCAATTCAGTAGCACATGATTCTTCAATGTAAAACATTATATATATATATATATATATATATATGTGTATTTTTTTATTTTTTTTTTTTTAGTTTAATTAGCAACGCTTTTATCCAAAGCAACTTACAAATGAGGATATTTAGAAGCAATCAAACCAACAAAGAGCACATGCAAGTGCTATATATAGTACACGTAGGAAGTTATATATATATATATATAATCAGGCATAATTTATTTGTAACATAATTCCTCTTGTCTGGAAGACAAGTTAAGTAAAAAAGAAGTGGCACAGTTTACCCCACTCTGCCCTAATATTATTTTCAGTGAAATGACCCTGTGTGATAAATCAATTAACCTGCTTTGTAACCCAATTAGCATTTGGGCCTGAACACGACAGGATGTTTATTAACTACATGGCTACCATCAGATTGAATAATCAATATCTGTAAGTCAACTGAATATCTAATTACAGTCTCCAAATGGACAGCATTCTATATAAATGTATCAAATTAAAAACAAATTATTTCTTGTAAAATATAATTTTATTTAATTTTATTTTATTTTATTTTTGGGGACTCAATACAAATTTGTCACACCCTCATGTTTTTAAATGCAAAAACGTGAAACTTTAGGCCAGTTAAGGCAAATATGGCTGTTTATGCAAGCAAAACCACCATCTTGTGCACTTATAATAGAGCACATTCAAATATTTTTTTTTACATACTATATGTACATTTTTGTTACACAAATACTGTACATCATAACATATGGTTAAAATAAACACAATGTTTCAAGAGTCTCTCCTTCACACAACTGATGGAAGAAAATAGCCTTTTGAGCAAACCAGGATGTGACAATTTACATAAATACCCAACACTATGTTTACTCTTAGCTTAAAGACATTCCTTTACACACATTCTACTTCTTAATTTTATTGTTGCTTCCATGGCTGTCAAAACAGAGAATGCTTTTTGTTGCCTTAAAAATAAAGGCTCCAAAATTAGATTTTTGCAGTGATGCCATAGAATAACCATTTTTGAGTCCTCAAAAATGAGAACCACATTTTTTTGTTTAAAATATATATGTTTTAATAATCTAGGCCTGTTTCCACTATATACTACCTATTGTGCAATGAAGAGGTTCCATAGATGTTAAATGTTCTTCATGGAACCATCAATGCCAAAAAGTAACCTTTATTTTTAAGGGTTATAGCATCTGGTTATCCACTATTTTTCCAAAAGTATTGGATCACCCCCTTCTAATGAAAGGTTTGACTACTTTAGTAATTTCCATGAGTACAAATATTAATGTTTAAGCATATAATGATATTCTAGGGAATTGTGTGCTTCTAATTTTATAGCAACAGTTTGGACAGGACCCTTTTCTATTGGAAATAGAATTTCTCATGGAAATTACTAAAGTAGTCAAACCTTTCATTAGAAGGGGGTGACCCAATACTTTTGGCAATATAGTGTAGCAAGGGCTAACTGTAAGGAGGCCATGCTAACTTGCTAAACCTTGAGTCCATTTGCAAATAACATTTGGTAATAGACAATCTGAACTCCTTTTACAAATGCGAGTAACGTTAGAATAGTGCAGAAGCTTCATTCTTCAGGTACTTTATCTGTAACCCAATGATGTTGGAGACTATAGATCATTAATTGCACTGAAACGTAACAGTTGTCAATTCAGGGTTTCTGAAAGGTACTTATACTTAATTATTTAAACTGGATTCAAAGCTTAATTCAAGGATAGACTGAATAGCTAGCAAAGAAAAGCTGAGTGCTTCAGACGTTTCACAAAGTAGCATAATTTATCCGAGCTTTCAGTAGCTATTTTCCATTAGCTTCAATTCACTTTCTGAAGTAGCCTCACCTAGGAAGTCAATCTAAACCTATTCACACGTTTTTGGAATTGCATTATTGTATGAATGCACTTCAAAACTGTATTACAGATTTTATTAAATTTTTTTGAGAATTTAAACCCACCTAGCTCAAATTTCCGTCATTGTCAGGTTGACATCTGATCACCTTTTAACCAATTTTCCTGATACTTGCGCCCTTTTCTTGCACCCTATTTCCCTGACTGCAATTATCTGTAAAATATTAGTGTTCGCACATAACAGGTCCATCTGTTTCAGTCATAGACAAGCTATCTCTCATTAGTCGATTCACCTCTTCTTTTGTCAGTGCTGAAGGGCGGCTCACCTCTGCTGCTGCGTGTCTGACTCAGGGGCCTAATTACCGATGGGAAGTCATCCCCTACGAAATATGTCACACTTCATTTAATATGTTAATGAGAGTTTTAGCTCCTCAGTGTGATGGCTTTCGCAAGTGCTCGTTTGAAAGGTTTTGTGTGGGTGAACTTTTGCGCTGTCCACTCACATGTGTCCATGTCATCTGCGGGCTATGAATACCAAAATGGGATAAAGAGGAAAAACATTCGTCAACTTCCACCATAATCTGCAAAGATCTGATTAATGTGACTTAAAAGAATCCCCGAGCTTTGTTGAAGCACCGCAGGCGGGATGAATTAGCTTAGTGGGACGTGGAAGTGTTAGTTCTAGAGTTAGTCTGAGATTGAGGTGATCTGAATGAGAAAGAGAGAGACAGACGAGAACTGTCGGGTAACACTTTATTTGTCAGTTTCTATTTTAAACACATATTTTAACTGATTACTTTAGTAAAACTAATGCTAATGTGTGTATATATAAGCAGCATAACAAAATATTTACATGTTCTGTAATTACGCAGAAACACTTGTAGTATTTAGAATTGAGAAATGATTTAAATCACATGAACACTTTTATATTGCTGAAGTGTGCACTTCATGAACAAAAAGAAAAACAGCATTCCTCCCTACTATATAGTAGGTGAAAAACAGTATGTGATCATAAAAAAAAGAGTAGGCAAAAAGTAGCAGGATGACTTACATTTTCCGTATGAGATTCTGAAGTGCGCGTTGACACTTTATGGACACTTTACATACTTCGCTATCTCACACACTGTAAAAAACTAAAAGTTAAGCAAACTTAAAAATTTAAGGCAACCAGTTTCAGATTTTTGAGTTTTCTCAACTTATTTTTTTAGGAGATTTTTGAGTTTTCTTAACTTGTTGTTGCATAAACTTAAAACAATAAGTTGAGAAAACTCAAAAATCTGCTGGAGCTGGTTGTCTTAAATTTTTAAGTTTGCTTAACTTTTAGTTTTTTTTACAGTGCATAGACATAGAAGCGACACAACTGACACTGGTAGGTCACATGACAATGATAACACGACAAATGTCATACATCATTATATATACATGACATCCTTTTTTAACTCTTTCCCTACCATTGACAGAATTTTCCAGCTTTCCGTGATTTCACTGGCATACGGCAGGAGGCGCTACTATGCATCTTCTAAAAGAGTATTGAACGTTTGGATCAAAACACGAGAAAGAAGAAGCAGAATCAAGCGATCCCTAATGTATGCAGATGCAAATAACGCGAGCATCAAACATTAATCGTTATACAAATCAAAACTACCTAATGCTACAGAATGAAATGATGATCCAGGGAAGTGGTTTTGGACTGTGCTAGATTTGTGGGTGTTGACAGAAGTGATCGACTCTTACCCATGTAGTGTTGATAACTTGATAGCTTGTACTTATTTGAACAATGCCTGAAACTTGGTATTAAGAGTGCTTCCTGTGTCTATTTGCCTCTTTAAGATTAATTGTTTGATGTATTTCCCAATTGTAAGTCGCTTTCGATAAAAGCGTCTGCTAAATGAATAAATATAAATTATAAAAACATAATGCATGAAGCTTGATATATTGCATATTCATATATTCACAACAAAATATTCTGCAGGCCATGACAATTTTTGTGAAAATGATCCAAAATGCTGGCAGTAGCTGGTAAAAAAAAAGAAGCTATTTACTGTCTTTACGAGTGAATCATTGATTTTATTAATTTAACCGATTTGTTCTAAATGAGCATTCATTCACTGCACACTTCCCTACAATATAGCATGTGAAAAACAGTATATGAACATAGTACGTCTGAATTATACTATCCCATGAGGCCATGGGAGACAACTTGTGAATGACAGTGAAGCGATGCAACCGATGTCGGTTTGTCACATTACAATGACAACATGTTGAATGTAGTACATCAAGATTACACATATTCACTCTATATAGAACTTGCTTTATCAATAGCAGCAAAGTAATTACTTTATGAGTGAATCATTGAATCATTCCCTGAACAGGTTTAAAAATGCTGATTAAGTAACAAAACATACTAGACACATTCATACTATGTAGAACACATTTTTAACACACTTATTCAGAAGAAATGCCTCCACAGAGTATATGTGATTTCAGACGCAGTCGGTGTTTTGATGAGTCATTGTATCATTCACTGAGCTCAAAAATGCTGATTCATTCAGGAACGTAACAAGTGACTGACTTTATGAGTGAGTTATTGAATCATACACTGAGCCAATTCATAAAAAAACTGATTCATTCAGGATCAAAACAAGTAACTGTCTTTATGACAGAGTTATTGAATCATTTACTCAACCTATTAAAACACTAAACCATCCAGAAATAAAACACTGCTGCGTGTTGTTCAGTGTTGTGGTTCTGCCCTGTTTCATTTGAAATCATTTTTTTGGGGTAAAAATCAGGCCGACGAAATTGCATCTAAAATGTACGTTACTCAATATTACTCAACTCAACTTCTTGTTTATTGAACTGCAGTATAATAATGAAATGCAGTCTCGTAATCATGCTACATCCTTGCTACTTTAACTTGTTATAATGTGGGCGATTAGTCCTTTACTTCTATAACTGCTGAGATTATGTTGCTTTATGCAGCAATTCGCCCTAGGCTAAGAGAGAGAATAGGCAAGTGTTGATCTTTGATGTATCTAACTAAGAGTCTAAGCCAAAACACCAGATTATAGAGCGAACTTAGGATCAACGCAACACAGTGGGTGAAAACTCATAAGACATTCTGCTACACCAGTAACCATGGTTTAATGCTGTGAAAGTTTAGTTCATTCCCCTCTTCTATTTCACACAGAACACATCAATTGGACCAGAAGAAAGAAACTGGACTGTAATAAAGTGTCCGAGATCACCAGGAGATGAAATACACATAACCAGACCCCTCACTAATGTGCAGACTTTAAATGCACTGAAGACATTCTCTATTTATATACACACTAATCAGGTTCTCAAACGGTCGCAGGTCTGTTGGAGCCACAGACAGCAGGAAAAATTATGCTAAATGCAAAGAATAAAATGCATAATGTTAAATGAAACTGATAAACAAATCATAATTATGTATAGCTTGAATAGCAGCATAAATGTCAGCTTAGAAAAGGAAAGACTTGAAGTTTTTGCCAATCCAATCAAGCACTGTGGTACTTTGGCACAAATTCATATGTCACCTGCTAGACGCTTGCCAAAGCAGACAAATGCCAAAATGGACAGGTTGTGTGACATGCCCTCATCTTCAAACAACCATGAACAAAACCACCCAAGTTAGAGAAAAAACAACCACGACGACATTTGATATGGACGAATTTTTAGCAATTTAAATATTTAGGTTTGTGCTATGAATTATTGGTTGCTGACAGTGTGAAACCAAAAATAAAAATGTTCCTGTTCAACCTTTATAATAATAATTTCCATATTTTTGAGGCCAATAAATTCATGGTAATAAAATGTTTGAATATTAGGTTGTTTTATATATTTTTGTTCAATATAATAAAATATAATTGTAACTTATTTTTTTCTATTTATTTATTTTCCCCAAATCTCTGTAATTGGTTGCTGTCACGTTGCGCGGGGAGCAAGGAGAACGCAGGAGACGAGGAGAACAATCAACATTCCTTTAATGAAGATAACACTGGGTAACACGGATCACAGGGGTGAGACGAACAATACCGAAACCACGAATAAGGGACACACAGGCTGAAATAATAATCAAACTAAACAAGATAACTAAACACAGCTGGACATGAATAAACCAATAATGAACAAATAAGAACAGGAACTACCAAATAAGGACATAACCGGAACACACATGTGACAGTTGTAGTCCAAACTGTAAATAATAATTATAATAACAATAATAATAATAATAAATGTAAATATAAATTAGTGCTGTCAAGCGATTAATCGTGACCAAAATAATATTTTTGTTTACATAATATATGTATGTGTACTGTGTTTATTGATTATGTATATATAAATACACACACATCAAGTATATATTTGGAAAATATTTACATGTATATACATTTATATATTTATATTATTATATTCTTTATTAATATATTTAATATATAAACATAACATATTTTTCTTATATTCATGCTTGTGTTTGTATTTATATACACATAATAAATATACACAGTTAATCGTTTGACAGCACTAACATAAATATATATTAACCATGTAATAAAATAAAAATAAACCTAAATTAAAATCACAAACATTATTTATAATATAATTATCTATATAATTGGTGATTATACTGTCTAATTAAACACATTTGGAAAATGCCAGTATGAACTGTCACTCCTAAAGACGGGATTTGCAAAACAAATGGGATTTCTGTGTGGTGTGAACAAGGCCAAATGCTGTGTTTATTAGGACATAACGTCCAGCATAAGGCCATCATCCTTGGTTCCTCAAGCTTTAGGGGTCGTATTCATCACAAAATTGCCTCCACGCATGCAACTAAATCTTGGTGGGTAACCTGAGTGACACTGTAACTGAGATGGCCTCCATGCCGCGGCCCACGCTGGCCTCTGTCGGCCTGGTGTTTGTAATTACTGCGTGTGTCACAGAGGGAAGGGGACGGGGCCGTGCCGGAGACGACTGAGGACAGATGGCTGGAGGATCAGCCCTACGCAGGAGACGTGACAAGCCACAACGCTGCTCACCACAGAAAGCTGACAGTGAAGGAGCCTCCTGCCGGGAACCTGGAAGCTCTTTCCAGTGCTGTCCAACAAGCTGCCATCGCTAACGTGTTCATACGGCCAAGACCGCGGGGACCGGAGGAACAGTGTTGTATGTTAAAAGGGATGAAGAGCAGGAAACAGGTGCGAACACAGAAAGCTTGTGTTTTCAGGGCAGAGATTCAAACAGCCTGTTACTTTGTCTCCATCGCATTAAACTTTAAAGTGAATAACTTAAGAGAAAGTCTGAATGTTTTTATACATTTAGAATTATGGTGCATTTAATGCAGGGCCAGATCAAATCAGCCTGAATGATAGAGCTTGTAATTACACCATCTGATTGCTAAAAGCATTTATCTCCATTGAGAGCCTTTCAAAAATAGCTGCATATTTTGACAAAATAGTTGTTTTGCAAGCAATATACGACTAATAGATCATTATTAGTAGATGTTTCACCAGGGATGTTTTTTAAGGCTATTAGGGCCCATTTACAAAGATAATTTTTCTAGCCTATTTAAAAATGGGACACATGGGGTAGTAAAAAATAAATATATAAAAAAAAAAAAAATGGCAGCTACAGGTATGCTATTTTACCGAGTTGAAAGCGTATGGGAGCCGTGGAAGAAATTAACGCTTTCCGCGAGCGCGGTTCGAGACGGAGTGAAAGATAAATGCGTTGCATCCATTGTTTCATTCTTTTTTTTTTCGTCACCAGAGCTGGGTAGATTACTTACAAATTGTAGTCGGTTACTGATTACAGATTAGATGATGTAAACAGTAGTCAGTAATGTAATATAGGTCTCTACATACAGGTATCTCTACATATCAGCACATATCTTTTGTTCAGTTGTTGGTGGTGATAATACATTTATATACGTCGTATATATATTTGTATGCACTTATTACATTTATGTACTGTATGTTGTCAGAGCTGGGTAGATTACTTACAAACTGTAGTTAATTACTGATTACAGATTACAATAACATAATCTAGGTTACACAAGCACTCGGACAACTTTTAGATTGCTTTTATCTAACTTATCATTTTGATATAAAAAAGCAAAATGAAAGAAAATATATTCCATTTCTTATATATCAAGATCATAAAATGCTTTAAAAATTACATTAGATCAGGGGTTCCCAACCTGACTTTAATGTAAGAACCAACAGTTTCTGAAGGTCACTGGATGTGATGAACACACACAGTTTCACAGCTATATTGTACAGTTCATTACCAGTGTTTAGTAACTTGCATAATTATTTGTTTCACACATGGTTTAATTGCTTGAGGTTTTTTTTCTTTCTTTTTTCAATTCAGAAGCATTTACACAACCATTCAATATTGTGAATATAGTCAAAGATAAATGGTATGACACACAGTAGTATTTTTAGAGAGGAAAATGTAAAAGAGTGAAAAAAGTGTGAGTTAGGGAGAATCAATACAGTGTGAATCATTTACAGCAATTGTGTGAATAATAATCATGTAATCCATACAAATTAACTGTAATCTGATTATGATCATTATAAAATGTAATATACTCTAATTATGAGTACATGGTGGAATCTGATTTCGTAATCCAGATTACATGTAATCAGATACTACCCAGCTCTGTATGTTTTACATAACTCAGTATTTATTATTAGATATGTGAACAAATTATTATCATGTATAAAATATGTGTTTGTGTGAATTAAGTAAAGCATTCATTCTCTGCTCAGATTCAGCTCGTGCAGGTCAATCCACAACATTGGCTAGGATTAGATTATTTTAAACAATCATATTATTTCTAGATTGTTCGTCTTCAGAAATATTGTAAATGTATTGTTAATATATTGCAGTGCTATGTTTTATTGTTATATTTTTGTTAACAGTACAATAGTTTTAATTAAAACTGTGTAATTATCATCATGATGGGCATTTTATGTTATCTCCGTAACTGTGACAAAACTGAAAAAACCATTTGGAAATAACCATTTCCGTCATTAATTTTGTTGATGAGGTTAACACTGCGTGCAAATCTGGGGCCTCGGGCATCTGCTGGTAATCCTCTGCCCTGATTTATTGCCTGGTCAATAAATGACCGCTGGCATGAAAAATATCAGAATATTGAGCATGTGAAAGTCACAGTTATTCAATATGATAGATATTTCATTTCTGCTATTTGAAATCAAACTTATTGCCATTTTATCAGATAGCTGAACTCAGAGAAGGCTGAAGATGCATTGTAAAAACTGACTTTCCAGCGCTGCCCGTTAAAGTGGACCCCTAACAAGAGAAAGTCGATCCAGTATTAATATGCAGGAAGCACCGTTGACTTGGGTCCTGCGTATTAAGCATATGGCACTTAGTCGATGCAAAACACTGAATTATTTATAGAAAAAAATAAATTCAAGTCATGAAAGACAAACCCCAAGAGCCCTGGCCAGACTGGAGATTAAGGCAGAGTTGGCATGGAAAGTTGGAGCCGGTAACAAGCTGTGAATCTGAACACCTTCATGAGAGAATTAACAGACTGAATTACAGCCACCAAACTGGGAAGTGGCCATGAGATGCTTAGACAAATACAGGTGCCGCAATGTTGTGTTTGTTTCTTGAAAACACAGAGCTTTTCACTTCACAAGATGTTAACAGGTGGACTGGAGTCGTGTGGATTACTTGTGGATAATTGTGATGTTTTTATCAGCTCTCATTCTGACGGCACCCATCCACTGCAGAGGATCCAGTGGTGAGCAAGTGATGTAATGCCACATTTCTCCAAATCAGTTCTGATAAATAAACAAACTCATCTACATCTTGGCTGATCTGCGGGAGAACTTCTCAGCAAATTGTCATTTTTGGGCAAACTATTGCTTTCACTTTATTTCAGTATTTAGTCCTTGGATAGCACGTTTGTTTATCCTTCAACCAAAACAGACATCCTACTTTGATGTCTAGTCAATGTTTAGTCTGGTGTCCTAAACATTGTCTGCTTGTCATGTTTTGAACTTTAAGTCCAAAGAAATTGATTGGTTCTACTTGTTGTTAACAGTTTAACAGAAACATTAACAGAAATCAATCGGCTAGATATTATATTAGCATTAATCATATTAGTGTCTGGTTAGATGGCAACAATATCAACATTTTATTTGATGTCAACAACAAAAGTTTTGGCAGCCATTACTCCAGTCTTCAGTGTCACGTGATCCTTCAGAAATCAGTCTAATATGCTGATTCGCTGCTCATTTCTCATTATTATCAAAATTGAAAATAAACGTGGCACTTTATATTTTTGTTGAAACCATAAAACATATTTTTCTAGATTCTTTGATGAATATAAAGTTCAATTTTATTTGAAAGTCTTCTTTAACATTATAAATGTCTTTACTGTCACTTTTGATCAATTGAATGCATTCGTGCTGAATAGACATATTCATTTGTATAAAAAAAGGTACTGACCCCAAACTTTAAAATGTTAGGTCTCACAGAAACTTAACTCGGATCAATTCTGAGTTCTGTCGAGTTATTTCCCGTGAAAGTCTCACATAGTTTGCATGCGGTGGAACAAGCTTCATATAATGTTCTTTTTGGGCACATTGCGAAAAATTCTTTACTTTTGAAAAATATTCATTTTCCTGCAGGTATTATCAGCTCTGACCAACCTGAGATTTATGAATAAATGCAGGAGTCATAAGTTGTTTTGCTCTGAGAAACAGATATCTGCATATCCAATTCCTTACAGATTATACATTTCTTCAAGGAATCCGATACTGGTTTTACTTGTATGAATGTTTGAAGCACCGCTTCTCGTTTAGCACTGAGATCTTGGCTTTACATTGATAAATATTGAGTTTGACATTTCATTCTTCATGGTGATGCAGAGTACAGTGTGACTGCTGTCTATAAGCTTCTATTCATCCTGAAGGTGATGCACTGTAGCTAATACACTGGCTGTATTGGACTTGCAATGCATTCTCGCCTATATATTTCAAACAAATCTCTGTTCTAAACAGTTATTTTGGCTTCTTATGAGTAAATAAGCCTTGAGGTCTCCACCTATCATAAGGAAAACATTGACCATGCTGCTTGTACCAGCTATGCATAAGCTGACAGGTTAACCCGTAAAAAGCTCACACAAATGATAACTTTTATTCAGTGTTTGGAACCGCTTGCCTTCCAAACTGTCTGTGGAATTATAGCGGCAGATGTGGCGTAACAAAACGGTCCTGTAGCAGTTTGCATGCAAATCCGATGATACATACCTTCTGAACACAGGAACGCATTCCAAAGAAGATTTCACAGCTATTAGGATGTTACGGAAATGCCTAAACCTAAACCAGTTAGACTGTGGCTGAATCTGCAGAAGTGTTTCGGTCAATGGCGTGATACTTATTTTTTTATCAAAAACTATTAATTTATTGAAAAATGCATTTAAAATGAAATTCATTAATACACTGTCTTTAATACGGCTATTCTATGTTAAAAATAAATAAATAAATAATTTCTGAATTAAAATTCATGTCAGTGTGTTTTGGTAGGCATAAAGTGGAAAATGTCAGATTTTTTTTCTTGATTAAAAAGGAAATTATTATTATTATTGTTGTTGTTGTTGTAAAATAATAAATAATTATAAAATAATAAATGACTATGCCTAAACATTTCATTTCAAACACACACACACACATATTATGTGATGCAAAGCTGATTTTTCAGCAGCCATTACTCAAGTCTTAAGTGGCACATGATGCTTATATATATATATAATTCATCATGATTATTTTCTTCTTGATTATAGTTTTATTGAAATATCACATTATTTGACCTTTTCATGACAAGGCAAGTTTATTTTAGGTCAACAATAAATATTTAATAAATACAATTATAATTAACAAATCATGATAGTTTGAACAATATTTTTTTGCTCTGAAAAAAAAATATATATATAATTTTTGAAAATAATTACAGTTTTTACGATTGCTATGACATTTTTTCAATACTTCTAACAATTTTCCTAAACTCTTAACGCACCAACGCACTTTTGGGTTTAGTAAATGCATGTATTTAGTTTATTTTGCTGCAGAAATTCAATACAAAAATTGAATTGGGGGGAGCAGATACAGAATTGCTGCATTGTAAAGGCTTTATTTGCAACAGGACATTAGAAAAACAAGAAAGAAAACAAGAATGCAAGAAAAAATAGGCAATATAGCTGTCATTTATTATGTGAATATACAAACAGAAAAACCCACAGAAGAATACAAATAAATGTAATCTAATCTGCCCGATCTTCTGCGTTTGGCCACATGTTCTCATCCACATCACAGCTGATATCTTCTCTGGCAAGTCATCTTGGGAAGAATTTTTTGATATGCCTTATCCTTCCTGGTATTGTTCAGCAGTGTTGGCATTCAGCATCCATTGCATCCTGGAGGGACCTTTGGCCCTGTGGACATGGTCAAAAACCTTCCATCTCCAGGCTCATAAAAACTCCTCAATGGGGTTGATGAAAGAGGAGTAAGGGGCAAGCAAAAGAGACGTCGTTCTCGAATGGGTGTCAAACCATGCTCTGGCTGCACTGGGAATGGTGGAATACCCCATTGTTGCATGTGATCACATCTAGTCTAGTCTCCCACCTGTCCCCTTTCTCTGGCACCAGTCTTTGGTGCAGATCTTCTAAAATCTCACGTTTTTACAGGAGTGTACTTTTCCACACAAGATCAGCCCAAAGGGGTGCAGAGCAAGAGGTGGTTTTGTAGGCAAACATTACAGTAATGCCTTGAATTTAATGCGAGCAGCTATTGGTAGCCAGTGCAAATTGATGAACAGAGGTGTGACGTACGTTCTTTTAGACTCATTAATGATTAATCTTGCAGCGGTAATTTGGATTAACTGTAGAGGTTTAATGGAACTGGCTGGAAAACCTGCCACGAGAGCATTGCAATAGTCCAGTCTGGACAGAACAAGAGCCTTGTAATTGTAATTATTTTCCTTGTAATTTATATATTTGCATAACTTCAATCAGCTGTTTCTCATCAGCAATGGAATAAAATACAGGGGACATATTTGTATTTAAGTTCACACTATATACAGCTGTTCACTTTGACTTTAGCCTATAAGTTAGTTTTAGAACATGATGTTATCTGTTCTGACATACAGTGTAAAAGCATTTGCAAATTTGGCAGTACAATTACATTGTTTTGGTCTCAGTTGAGCTTGTGTGTAAAAGAAGTTAAAGCATTTTAAATTGGTGTTAATTGTATGCATTTTGTGTCAAAGCAACAATAAATGTGTTAATTGTATAGTCTACACAGACAGATGTAGCGCAAACTGTGTTGAGTTTAGGAAAATTGTTAAAAGTATTGAAAAATTGTCATAGCGATCATAAAAAGCTGCATTTTGATGTGCACAGTAGCATGCATTAAAGGTGAAATAAAACAATTTTACTGCTTTCCACTTAAACTGCATTAATCCCGTGACTGTTCTTGAAATGGCATTGAAGTTTTTCAAAAGCATATGAAACTAACATTATTCAGATTAAAAATTATTCAGATTAAATTTAATGAATCATTAAATTAATCATTAAATGTCATTGACTCTCTTACGCAATTGTTCTTCTTAAAAAGGTCACACAAGACTACACAAAACACCCGCTGACCATTGATTAGAAACAATCGAGCGATCGATCCATCAAATGGAGATCTTTCCTCTTAGCCATTAAAAAATGTATGGCTGATCAAAGGCGGTTAACAGATGCTTTAGGGGGTTTTCTCTTTAGGAGTCCTCCTTCCATCTGTTCTCCGCTGGCATTGCCATCATGAGCCTGCTTACAGGCTCTTCACTAAAACACTCCATAGGAACCATTTTGCCCTGAGCAATGGGGAATGGAAAACAAGTGTCCAAGAAAAGCTTTTAATTTTCCCTTCATTAATGGCTTGATGACTTTATTCTGCATGGAGGATTAGTGCATCTAACTAATCAGTGTCAATACCGATACTTTTGCTAATTCTTCTCCAACAACTTAAGAAGGAAAGGTTATAAAAAGACGCATAATGATTCCCAGAGGGATGCGGATAACACCCTAGCAGACTCTCAAAAATCTTTTTTAATCATATTTGCCTGAAGTCATTATTATTTTTGTGCAAGTTTATAACCGTGAGATATATGGAAGCACTTTTATGTCTCTGAAGAGTGACACTGGAGTATGTTGCTCATTGTAGGACAATGCACTGCTGAAAATCATCAGAAATTATCTAACTCTTTAAATGAATGTGAAATCAACTGACATTTGTTAGTTTATTACAGGGAGGGTTAACCCCCCAAACAATTATTTATTTGCCCTCATGTCATTCCAATTTTTATTCAGTGGAACACAAAAGTAATGAAAGTGAATAGGAGCTGTCAAGCTTCAAAATGACAAATAAGCATCATACAAGTATCATGAAATTTGTCCATATGATTCATGCACTATATATCAAGTTCATACGATAGCTTTGTGTAAGAAACAGGCTGTAATTTAAGTCATAAATCACAAAATCTTGACGTCTACATCGGTTGTTAAATGATTCAGTACAAATCCGACTGATTCAGTTCTTGAGTTTAACTCACTGACCCAATGATTCACTTGCAGCTAACAGCACTGCATTCAAAATATCACAAACACATCTTAAAAGCAAACATTTGCAAACACCTGTGCCATAATATTAATTCCTGTTCGATTTTTAAGTGTTACATAGAGAATTGGGTGGTGTGTTTTGCAAAAAGTGTTTTATGAAATTGAAAATTGAGTCAAAGGCTGAGAATTATTGTATGGTTTTGCAGATTTGGTGTGTGGTTCTGTTGTTTGAGTGTCAGCTTTCAGAAATTGTGCGACTAGTAAATATTTTGTGTGAAAGCAGTTGAAAAACAAATAAACTGTAAAGCGGCAGATGACAAAACTGTTAGTGTGAATGCTAATACAATTATTGTTATACTTATCTTTAGCATTTTTTGGTGTGAATGGGCCTTTACTTGCCATTTCTTTGTACTTGCCATTTCTGAGTAAAAATTGTTTCTTAACCAATCTGTGTGTGTGTGTGTGTGTGTGTGTGTGTGTGTGTGTGTGTGTGTGTGTGTGTGTGTGTGTGTGTGTGTGTGTGTGTGTGTGTGTGTGTGTGTGTGTGTGTGTGTGTGTGTGTGTGTGTGTGTGTGTGTGTGTGTGTGTGTGTGTGTGTGTGTGTGTGTGTGTGTGTGTGTGTGTGTGTGTGTGTGTGTGTGTGTGTGTGTGTGTGTCAGAAAACTTGTATTGTCATTTTTAGGCTTGAAAGTCCCAGTCGCCATATATTGAAAAGACCTGCCAAGATTTTCTTTAAAAATGTACTTTTCATGTTCAACAAGCGAAAGAAAGTAATAGAGGTTTGGAACAACATGTAAGTGAGAAAATAACTCCCTGAATAGGTAAATCTATTCCCTTAACTTCAGTTTTTTTTCTTCAAAAGGAATAATAGAAGCGACAAAAAGAACACAAATTACACACTGTTAGACATTTCTGTAATTTCCAGTTATTTACTGTATATCACCCAGTATAATACTGCAAATTCCCTTTACAGTTAATAACTGTAATATCCTTTGCATCATGGGAATTTTCTGTGACGTCAGACCTCACATACAGAGACTTACTGTATTTAAAAAAAATGCTGTATACTACTGTAAATGCTGTAACGGTCTCTTTGGCGCCATTCTATTGAAGTCGTTTTATTTTCCACATTTCTTACATTTGGATTGACACGATTTGCCCTACACTGTGTCTACAGTGCCACAACAGCGCCGCAACAGCTTGGGACTGACTGCACTGGATGTGTTACA
This sequence comes from Ptychobarbus kaznakovi, assembly GCA_027422405.1. Classification (NCBI taxonomy): domain Eukaryota; kingdom Metazoa; phylum Chordata; class Actinopteri; order Cypriniformes; family Cyprinidae; genus Ptychobarbus; species Ptychobarbus kaznakovi. The sequence continues at coordinate 7,049,944 of CM049813.1, forward strand.
TCACTTTAATGATGGGAAAATCAGCGCGGAGCACATCTTTACATCAGAAATATACCGGGGCATCCCTTTACTGTCCACATTCACTGTATATAGTATATATAATGGGTTATATATAGTCTTGTTTCGAGTTGCGCCGCGGCGCTCCACTCGTGTCCGAGGAAGACACGGAAGCAGTGCGGCAGCGTCGCGGGTTTTGCCAGGGGAGGAACCCGCGAGAGTGGGAGAGCTCCGGAGAACATCTGCGCTGTGTGTCGATGTACCTTACGAGAGAATAAGACCAGCAAGCAAGCTTATATATTTTTTATATGTTTGTTTGTGTCAGATTTTTGCACACCGGTTTAACCCATAGTAACATTTACTCATCAACATGGCGGTTACAGAACTTTACTATGGTAAACTGTGCTGTCATTTCAAACGACTTTTGTCAGCTTATTGAATTAAGTTACCAAATTAAAATTATTTTTAACGAGCAGCGCTCATCTTATATTAACATTAAATTAACTAATGTGAAATTTTGTTCAGGTGTTAGTAGTCAACGTTGGCCAGTATCCTATTGAGAAAATAAAATCGTATGTTAGCTAAGTTAAACAGGTTTTATGGCTAGCTGCCTTTCTAGTCTATCATCTCAAAAACATTGCAAGAATTAGATGTTTTGTTTCCAGTCAAGATTTGGAGAAACTTGTTCATGCCTTTATCACCAGCAGGGTGGATTATTGTAATGGTCTCCTCACCGGCCTTCCAAAGAAGACCATTAGACAGCTGCAGCTCATCCAGAACGCTGCTGCCAGGATTCTGACTAGAACCAGAAAATCTGAGCATATCACACCAGTCCTCAGGTCCTTACACTGGCTTCCAGTTACATTTAGGATTGATTTTAAAGTACTTTTACTCGTTTAAAAATCACTCAAAGGCCTAGGACCTAAATATATTGCAGATATGATCACTGAATATAAACCTAACAGACCACTCAGATCAGTAGGATCGAGTCAGTTAGAAATACCAAGGGTTCACACAAAACAAGGGGAGTCCGCTTTTAGCTAATTTGCCGCCCGCAGTTGGAATCAGCTTCCAGAAGAGATCAGATGTGCTAAAATATTAGCCACATTTAAATCCAGACTCAAAACTCATCTGTTTAGCTGTGCATTTGTTGAATGAGCACTGTGCTATGTCCGAACTGATTATACTATGCATAATAATTTTATATTCTTAACTGTTTTAAATTAATTTAAAAGTAATTTTTATATAATTTTGTTTTCATTGATTTCATGACTATTTCACTTCCTTTTATGTAAAGAACTTTGAATTACCACTGTGTATGAAATGTTCTATATAAATAAACTTGCCTTGCCTTGCCTTGCCTAGTTTTAGAATTAGTTTGTTATAGTTTTTAATGGAATTTAAGATTTACTGCATTTTTTTTTGTATTTGTGTTTTAAAGGCAACTGCAATGAAGCATCAAGAATACATGAGCATGCCAGCCACCCTGAGACTGATAATTCATGTTAAGAGAACAATTATGGTTTTGGGAGATTTGTGTATTCTATATGAGGTTTGCCTTTTAAAAGTGTGCTATTTCTACTTCTTGTTTTTCAGAGAAGACATGTCTGTCACTTACAAAGTGGATGATGAGCAAAGGTGGTGGCCACGTTTTGGAGCAGCACCTGGGTTTTGCAGATGGCTATGCATTCTTTGGCTGCTTGTCTTTTTTCCCCATTATGTTTCTGTTGCCTAAAGATTCTCTGTGAGGATACGTCCAGAGGACACAACATAATGCCAGCAAAACGTCCTAAGACAGGAGAAATGGTGAAGATGCACTGTTCCAGCACTGGAAGTATTTTAAATGTTATACATGCAATGTTTTAAAAAAGGAATTTTAAATACAGTTTGCAACTGTAAATAAAATACAGTTTGCTACTGTAAATCTTAATTACAGTAGCTTACTGGCAACAGTGTAGCCAGTAAGTCACTGTAAAAACCCTTTGAAATGTCTAACAGTGTACGATTCGTCCATATGATTCATACACTACATTTCAAGTCCATCTGATAGCGTTGTGTGAGAAACAGACTGAAATTTAAGTCATAATTCACAAAATCGTAATGTCTAAATCAACTCTCGTTGGTGGCTTAGAGTCAAATCTTTTCTATTGTTCAGAGGGATTCGTTTATAAATCAGGGCTGCGTTACTCGATAGCCCTTAAGAATATTTTCTACGAGTCATTTTACGAACGTTATTTATTGTTTCACGTGCATTTTTCCTTGCGTTACGATGCTTTTGGGAAACAAACCATACTATTAAGATCAGTTTCACGAACTTCTTAGGCTTACGATGCTCAGAATGATACTATTCTTGAGTTCATCTCACTGACTCAATGATTCAACCTTTATCAACAGACTGGAAAAGGTCTGTTTCTCACACAATATAGTGTATACATAATATGGCCCACTTTTATGATACTTTCAATCTCATTTTAGGCTTGACAGTCCCCATTATACTGAAAAGAGCAGCCAATATTTTCTTACAGGTTTAGAACAACGTGCGAGTGAGTAAATAACTCCCTGAACCAGCTGAGCTATTTCCCTTACCTTACTTCAGTTTTTCTACACAAGGAACAACAAAAGCAACAAAAATAAAGAGAGAACACAGAAGATTTGGGCTCTACAGAGGGAACCTCAGGCGTTTAGACCTGAGCGGCGATGTGAGGCTTGGCCAAGAGTTTGCTCAGACTCTGCGGAAATGCAGCAAAGCCATCCATGCAGATTATGGGAGCTCTGCAGCCTGGCACATCTTTTTGTTGCTGCCATCCTGTCTTGAGGAGAGAGAGAAGGAGAAGAGGGGAGGTAGCAGGCTTTCTCTGCGGCAAATTCTCCAAGCCCTCTCATTCTCTGCTCCTCGATGCCTGTCTTATACAACAGCATTTTGTTTGTGCACATCTGCTCCGAGGAGATTAGAATTACATCAAAATATCACAAGAGACCATCTCCAGAATTATTCACATGTGTACATTCCAAACGAAACACTGTTGCTTCGAGGCTAAAAGGTAGAAAACAAATAATTAAATACTCCGGTGTGTTCACCAAACCTAGGCCCATCACAACAGTTAGTCACAATAGGTCAAAATCCTGTGGGCTAAAACAAGGAAAGCTGAATGTGTTGGAAACCCATTAAAGTTTGATAAAATCAAACTGCAGCTTGCAGGAGTCAGGTTACTCAGGGTTTTATCAGTTCGATGGGAAACAAAATTGTGTTTATAAGGTATCAGGATGATATTGTGATTGCTTTTGGGGATGAAATAATCACTGGATTTTCCAGGTCTGTAGCTTCAAAACATTACAACATATTCAAGGTTTTCTTTGAGGCACTTAGTGACTAGAAACTCTGCTTTATTTTCTGTCAGCAAAAATAAGTTTGAATGCATTTTTCGCTACTGTTGGCACACATTTGTTTTTGCATTGTTGTGAAAGATCCTAACCTTCTACAGGATCATATTCCTCTTCATCAATGCTTGGTCACAAACTGCTATTCCTTTCTTGCTAATTAAAAGAGCTTATGTTAATCAGTTAATACTATGCTAAGCTAGTAGGCTAAAGCTCAGTGTTAACTATGCAAACTCTTTACACTCCACTCAGTGGCGTAGCGTCTGGGCATGCAGGGTATGCAGATGCATAAGGCAGATTGGGGGCCCGCCGAGCCAAGGGGGAACGAATATAGAGCCTTGCAGGGGTCCAGCCCTTGTCCGACTGCTTATCAGAATTCTCCGCCCGAGTCCGACCCGAGCCTGTGCTCTACACTACGATGGAGATTACTCATTTCCCAGTCCTTGAGAATGAGTCAAGATGCTACTCTCGAAATACTACGAGAGTAAAGCTGAAATACTATGAGAGTAAAGTTGAATACTACGAGAGTAAAGTTGAAATACTATGAGAATAAAGTCGAAATTTTCGAGAATAAAGTTTAATAAACGAGAATAAAGTCGAAATACTACGAGAGTAAAGTCATACTACGCTAAATATATTTAATAAAGTCGAAATCTTCGAGAATAAAGTCACTACAGTCAACGAGAATAAAGCACAAGTGCCTTGGTGAGTGAAATTCTTAAGAGCGTGCTCCAGACAGTGCAAAAAACAAAACAATTTACATATGGACAGTACATATTTACAGACTGTACAGAAGACAATGTGCAAAATACACATACATATACTCAGTACACACAGTGTACTATAAAGACATACTTAGTTACCAATACACATTATACACATTATGTACACGTCTACATTATGTACACATCTATACATAGTAATATGTGAAGGTGCAACAGATTATAAATTTACAACAGATTAGTTGTACAACAGATAGTTGTGCAAAGGTTATTTGTAGTGAGGTAACTACATTCGCCTCAGTTCAAGCAGCATGTGAACCAATGATATTTTCCTGACTTGCTACGCCACTGACTGCACTTGCATATGTGCATTGAAGATATTTGACCGAATTCGTTGATGCTCAACATTGCCTCGGTTTCGTAGTTCCACAATTAACCAACAAACCACCAAAGACAAAACAACAACAATAGACAGTCACGTTTGAAAAAAATACAGAGAAACTTTATCGCCATAACTTCTGAAGAGAAATAGCGCAGACGCGTAAACATTCGAGAGTTCATGTGTCGAGCTTTGTGTTTATGCACATTTGGAGTACACAAACATATCTTAAGTGGTTGCGACAAAAATTAAGTAAATATACTTTGAGCTGCTAACCGAAGGCTAACTGAAAACTCTTTTTAAAAAGACCATTTTAGCTTCAGTAATACTATGTGATATGTTATTTAAATTAAATTCAGTAAAAAAATGTTTATTTATTAAGACAATGCACTGTCTATTTTTGTGGTATCTTCTATTTGTATGAGGTCCTGGGTGTGGGGGCAGTCGTGGCCTAATGGATAGAGCATCGGACTTATAACCCGAGGTTGTGGGTTCGAATCTCGGCTCCGGCACCGAACCCCCAACTGCTCCCCGGGCGCCGCAGTGTCGGCTGCCCACTGCTCCAAGTGTGTGTGCACTTGAATGGGTTAAATGCAGAGAACACATTTCACTGCTGGTTATACTCTGTATAATTGTATATGTGACAAATAAAAAATTCTTCTTCTTCTTCTATTTCAGATAACCTCATCCCTTTACATCACATACAAATAAAACGAGATGTGCTTGGTAGCTTTACATTTAAGTTAAATTAAGCTTAAGATTGGACAAGGATTTAGAATGATTATCAAAAGTCTGGCTACAAATATTTTTTCCTACATTAATATAATTTTCACATATCAATAATATTGTTTTGCACACTGTACAAATGGAGATGTGTGTGCATTGGTAGAGACTTCTATTCCAAATGACTAATGTATTTGAAAATTACAATAAAAAAAGACAAGCTTTAGGGCTGAGATGCTCAAACCAGAGCCCATGGGCCACAGCTGCCTGTGATGAGCTTTAGGGGAGAAGTAAGGACAAAAATAAATATATATAAAAATAAGAGATTAATAATGATTTGAAAATGTTACACATTTATTACAATTCGATTCAATTCAACATTTACTTTTGGCCTAAAGACCTCAATCTAATTAGTTTTTATATTAAAAGAATATATTAAACATTTTCGGCACCTCTGGTTTAGAGGACACAACCAAAGTTAGAAAAATATTACATATAATATAATATATATTACACACACACACACACACACACACACACACACACACACACACACACACACACACACACACACACACACACACACACACACACACACACACACACACACACACACACACACACACACACACACACACACACACACACACACACACACACACACATATATATATATAAAAACAAATAAAAGAAGGCAATGCTTGTGGCTGGAGCTGGATTGAGTGTGCAGAATCATTAACTCTATAGGCAGTGGTCCTGATTCAAAAGCAGAGTGTTTTGGACTAACATTTACAAGCAAATAACTAGCTTAATCATTATTTTGAATGTTTTGAAGCCCCCCCCCCCCCGACAATCTATACATATGCCATCTATCTGAAGACTTAACGATTTACCTCGTTTGTGAATATAAACATAATGGACCTGTAATGAGTAAGAGGTTTGTGCAGTAATCTGTCAGAATAACGTTAGCTAGCTGCTATGAATGCAATTATTTCACAGTCTGCTTTGGCAGCATTTGTGACAGCATAATTTCCGGCTACTTTTTGTTATATTATTGCAAAGCCAGAAAAAAAGTGAGTGCGCGTTTGAGCAAGAGATATGTTACTTAAAAATCAAATTGTAACAATTACAGTTTCTTCTAAATCATTTTAAACTAATGTACCATGACAGTTATGTATGGACAGACCTTTAAACTTTAAGAATTTATCAGTGGAAGTGCACAAACATGTCATTACATGTAAGATTCAATTGAACTTAAGGATTGTTTGAGTGTTATAGTTTGACATTGAGAAGCAGAAATATGGATATGGTAAACTGGATGTAATTATTAGGGCTCTGACAGGAGGTGTAAAGGCATGCTGGGTAATGATATACTGCTTGCAAATGTAACTTGTAAGAATTTTCAGGGTTATTTTCAACCTCTTGTCTACAGATGGCATCTATGGCACGATTAATAAAGTCAATAATATCTATTAATTTACTAGTGTGTATATGAATAAGAAACACATTTACTATCACTATATGCACCTTGTAAGTTATAAACTACTGTATGTTTTTGGGGGGCATAGAGTACAGTTCATTTTTTTATTTTTTAGGCTACCTTTGCCATCATTTAACACTCAATTAAAGTTCTTGAAAAACATTGCATATTTAATAACACTGTTAAATGTAATTTTTATCAAATATGTTTTGATAAAACTGAGCATTTGCATGTTGAAAGTGTTGTGAATTATCATTTTGCAGAAATGTCAGCAAAGCCACGTTTTTCCAATGAGGCTGGGTTGCATTTTGGCTTTTAATGCTTCAGTCATTCAATTACACAAAATTGTATAGGATTGCAGTTTTTCGTAGGTAACTTATTTCTAAGTTAAGCACAGAGAAAAAAAAGTATAACGGAACATTAAAGGATTAGTTCACTTTCAAATAAAAATGTCCTTATAATTTACTCACCCACATGTCATTCAAGATGTTTATGTATTTCTATCTTCAGTCGAAAATAAATTAAGGTTTTTGATGAAAACATTCCAGGATTTGTATCCATATAGTTAGTTTCAATGGACTCCAAACGGTTGAAGGTCAAAATTACAGTTTCAGTGCAGCTTCAAAGGGATATAAACGATACCAGACGATGAATAAGGGTCTTATCTAGCGAAACGATCGGTCATTAAAAAAAAATTCTAAAATATGCTTTATAAACACAAATGCTCACCTTGTTCTGTTCTGCGATGCGCGCTTCACGTAATACGTGATAACGTTGAAAAGGTCACGCTTTTCATCCTGGAATGTTTTCATCAAAAACCTTAATTTCTTTTCGACTGAGGAAAGAAATACAAAAACATCTTGGATGACATGGGGGTGAGTAAATTATCAGGAAATGTTTATTTGAAAGTGAACTAATCCTTTAACCATCAGCAACTGCAGATCCAGTTGAAAAACAGTTGAAATGTTCTTCAGAATCTCTTATTTTGTGTTCAGCATAAGAAAGAAAGCAATTTGGGTTTTAAACGACATGTGAGTGAGTAAATGGTGACTAATTTTATTTTTTATTTTTCGGGGGGTAAACTGTCAAGGTCTAGGGAGGACAGGGAAATGTGAATTCTGACAGAAAATGTTGAGTTCTGCTTGATATTTTTTTGTCTCGAAAATATTTTCATCCCTTTTCTCTTTTCTTTCCCTCGGCATGTGTGTCTTTGTTGACACTTCCCTGAACTGTTCCAGTGAAAGGTGGAATCCTAAGCCTTTAAACCGATGCCTCCACAGAAATGCGGCGGAAGCGGCACTGAAAAGTCCGTGGCAATCCAGCCCTGAGATTTTCATTTCCCCTCCCTCTCCGCCTGTCTTCCCGCGCTCAACCCAACTTTCTCCCAGGCACCCAGACAATCCTTTCTCCTGAGATAGATACTAATTACCAAATACTGTCCATCCCCGTCAAGACGGGCAGACAGAGACGGCGTTGTATTTGGTTCAGCTTGCTTTCATTCCAGTGGTGAACTCTGACCGTGCCGTTAACAGATGTATCATATTCGATACTGAGCGGCTATAATGTTCTAGACTTTTCCATCCTCAGAGCCCTGCTCTTCTTTCGTTTCCATGGTTTCAGCTCATTCTCACTATAGATAAGTCATTTCACATTTTCTTAATTAAGGTCAAAAATGTATTTTCATTGCTCACTGTTTTCAGGGCTGAAACCAGCCACCATTTCATAAAACACACTGACACAACTGGAGCGCATGTGCGCAGAACATCTGTCTCTGTGCTGTGTGCATGTGTGTGAAAGCTGGGCAGCTCTATATTTAGTAAAAAAAATTAAAATAGGAGCGTCAATTAATTAAAGTATTTATTTTTTTATTAATTTTTTACAACCTAAATATATTAAACAGACCAAAAATATATTTTACCAAATAAATTTAGCATTTAATATATTTGTTTGCATTTATCCAACATATATATTTCATAATCTATTTTGTTATTTGAAGGTTTTAATAATATATATATAGTTTCTTATTTTATGTTTATTGGCTTAATTTGGAGGATTACTTATATGTATTTAAGTACTCATACATTATTATTTTAAAATGAATAACTTATTATAAAAATATAAATTATTATAAATAATTGTGTTATTATAAACGTATACAAATCATAAAACAATTATAATCTAAATTACACACATACAATCAAGGCTTATTAGTAATTCTATTACAATAAATTATATTTCTAAAACATCAGAAATATTTAATGATTCTGTATTTATCAAAATGTATTAAAACAAAAAGGAAATTCAAATACGCAATAACTCAAAAGTTAAACAACTTTCCCTACACTTTATGGATGTGATCTTACATATGCGAAGATACAGTCCTCTGCATTAATATTTCTAGGAATTCACTCATGGGTGATATTTCAGTTGTTGAGATTAAATGGTAATTCCATTTCACCATAGAAACAATGCAAATGACTTTTGTTAAGCATCCTGCCTGAGTTTGATTTATAAATAAATTAATGTTTATGTTAATTAAAGTATGCCTACTGTCTTTCTCCATTCACTCGCCAAAGGGACTTGTGGTGTGTGGACAAAGAAGCTTGCGCTTTCAATGTTTTTTTTTTTAATATATGCTTAACAAAACAAGGCTGGGTATTGCAAACTACTCATCACTACAATGCACACCACAAAGCATATATCATAATTCATTACATTGTTGCATCTCAATATTTTCTGTGATTGTTGTATATTTGTATCATGGAAAGTCTGTGACTCTGTTCACTTAAGTTTTGACCAGCATTGCATCTCATTCGGCTCCATTTAACTCAACTTTAGGAAGTAATAAAAAAAATAATATATATATAAAAAAAATAAAAAAAATAAATATATATTTATATAGATATTTATATAGATAACATATAGATAGATAGATAGATAGATAGATAGATAGATAGATAGATAGATAGATAGATAATAGATAGATAGATAATAGATAGATAGATAGATAGATAGATAGATAGATAGAAGATAGATAAATATAGTCATTATAATATAATATATATTTGTTTGTTTGGACAGACAATATCATGAGAAAAAAATGATTGTGAAACATAGTTTGGTTACACTTTATTTTAAGGTGTCCTTGTTACAGTGTAATTATACATTAATGTAATGAGTAATATTAATTAACTGTAATGTACTTAATGTACTTACTATACGGTTAGGGTTGGGATTAGGGTTTGGTTTAGGGTTACTTGCATGTAATTATGCATAATTAAGTGCTATTATAATAGTAAGATCATGTAACAAGAACACATTTAAAAAAGTGTTACCCATAGTTGTGATGCAATGGTCAATGTAGCGTATATAATGCAGTTAAATGGCACTAAAATGTAAGATATTGGTGTAAAAATGGCCGTATGATATTTTGTCTCATATTTATAATCATATGATACAGCTAAGCAATATCACATGAGCAATGAGTGCTGTTTTTGTCTCGAATAGCAAAAGCGCAAATGTGACAATGATATTACACAACAGTTTACTAAGAAATTAATATTGTATTCGATTTTGAACACAATGTTGCCAGTTTTTGCTCAAGTTTTGCTAATGAAAATATTACTTAGAACTCTGTGAATCCCAGCACAATGATGTTTTATTTCTGAATGAATCCGGATTTTGAATGAATCTTGTGAACCAATGATTCAAAGGCCCATTCATAAACAGAGCCATTTACATTCCAGAATGAATCGGCCATTTGAAAGAATCAAATGAATGAATCACTCATCAAATTAGTGTTATTAAATGTGGATAAATGTGTAATTATATGCTATTAATGTGTTAACTTTGCCATCCGTAACAACACAAATGGACATAATCTGCATCCCAAAAAAGTTAAATAATGGTAAGTAAAGCATAAAAAACAAAGCTATACTGTGAAACTATAAATATGAATTGTGAGAAATAAAGTCACAATTGCAAGTCCTCATAAAGTCTGATGAATGGTGTATTATATAACATGATACATATATATCAAGTCATATTATGAGAAATAAAGGTGAAAATGGGTTGGTATAAATTAGCGACAAGAGAGCCGGACAGTGAGAAAAACACCTCATCATTATCTAGGAGAACCAGCGGTTGAGATAGTTCAGGTAATTTAACGGAAAGACTCCATGGCTGAATACATACACAGTGGCTGCATGAGATTAAATCTGTAATCATTGGAGTGTTGGCTAGCACATAGATGGAGAGTCATTAGCCAGCAGGTGCACAGAGTACTTGTACCATTATCCGACATTACCGTGCCGCATCTCAGCCCTGAATATCACATTCAGCAAGCACAGGAAAGCTTAAAGCAAGAGGACCAGAGACCTGACAGCCCAGAGAGGATAGACCGTTGGTTTCTACACTCACTCGCTCACTCACTCCAACCCTCACACATGCACAGACATGCATTTAATGTGGAGTCACAATAATTATGCGCGACAGCTGAACTGCTGCTTTCTGCTAGTGGCTGTTCTGTCATGACCATATTTCATTTCAGTTTTTCTCAGAGTTGGCAGAGTTTCCACTTACTCCGCTGAAATGTGTAATGTATGCGCATGTGTATGCTTGTCTCCTTAAACGTCATGTTTACTGATACATAGAAATGAGTCGAAACATATTCCGTCTACTAAAACTCCCACACAGTTTGTATCGAGGTGGAAATTTGCAGATTGATGGGTCAATATGGCATATTAGATTTAATCAGGGGCTGATTAGTTTTAATCATATGTTCTACTAACTTTTAGAGATTTTTAAGTTAATCTAACCCTCCTTTTGAGCAAAAATCACTATATATAAAAGGTTAATGATTTGCTTTGCAGCATGAAGAGAAAAATGCTAAAACGATGTCTTTAAGACCAAGATGAAGCCTCTGTGGAACATGCAATTGGTAAACACCAACATAATTAATATTAATATTAATAATTGTTGTGTTATGCACTTATTTCCAAGTGTTCACTAAAGCTCATGTAAAGTACTTGATTATAATTTAAACTGATATTACTTTTGAACTTGTTTAACATATACACATTGTACTACATTGTAATTACACATTTGTAAAACATATTACAAATGTGTAATTACAAATATGTTTAAATAAACTCCATACAAATTTAAATAGGAATCACATCAAACTATATTTGGGTTTCCCATTAATGGCAACCCGATCTCATGGCAATTTGTATGTGTTTTACAAGGTGGCTAATTCGTACAAATTTGTACAACCTCACTCGTATGAATTTTTTACAACTTTTGCTAAATCATACTTATTTTACGAGTTTCCCAATTCGTATGAATTCATATGGATGACCTACCCCTAAGCCTACCTATCACTAGGGTCTAGACAAATCGTATGAGTGCAGTCATATGAATTCATAAAAATTAGAAACCTCGTAAAATATATAGGAACTAGTTATGCGATAGCGTTGTAAATGCGTGTTGGTACATTTGGCAGTAGACTTTGACCATATTTCAATGAATATTAATTACATTTCAATAGAAGTCATTACGGAATGATATGTAATTAAATTGGGAATGCAATGGGCATTTAGTAAAACGTGTCTGTCTATGCAGAAACATGTAAAAAAAAAGATGCTATTGTACATGCATGAAGAAAACTGAAAAAAAGCTGTGGTGTTCCCTTTTGTCAAAACCTTACCACCCATAATGCACTTTTGATTTTGGTGCCGGCCCTCTGTCGAGCCAATTGTCCGTGGGTGGGAATACAAACATGTGCAACTTCAATTGTTGTTTTAAGAAAAACCTTTGAGCACGATGTGTATATATATATATATATATATATATATATTCTACCCACATTCTGACTGCAGATTAATTATACAAAGAGACAAAAGTGAGTCTAAAGCTTTACATCAAGGCCACAGATAATGAGTTAAAGCACAGATGAAATATATAATTAAACACCTACTGTTAACGCAGTTATGTTACAGGAAATATCAGAGTTTTGTATAAACATGTACCTCAAAGATAACTAAAGGCCAAATTAAACAAATGTGTGACTTAAGGTGATGAGTGGGAGACATGAAAGTTTGAGGCGACAGCAAACTTCATAAGAAACTTCTGGTTATATCAGTCTCAGAGCCTTAGCTGTTGATGGTCTAACTTCAGGCTGATATCTGCTCATCTCTAAATAAACTGCTATTTTTAGCATTATCTGTCCATCTGTCACTGAAAATGCTCCAGGCGTCTTCTTACCAATTACTTTTCATTTGGTGAAGGAACAAGTTGTCATCCTCAAACCCTTGTTTCTTATTCACAACTCCTCAACCTAATTTTCATCTTTCCCACTGTATGGACTGACCATAGTCCATTCACACACCTTCCATCTCCATTCACCTTCCACTTGTAATTGGTCATGTAAGCACTGCCATAATTACACTGAATGTAGTTCTTTTTGCTGCATGTAGTCTGATATTTTCAGTGACTTGTGCTAAAAGCGTGTTTAGCCTAATCTTCCATGAAACAGATAAACATGAATGTGGTAATGTTTTATTACATTAGTTGCTATACGCACAGCAGCAGTTCAGAAATGAAATGTCTGGTGAGTGGCGCTAAAAGGTTAAAGCTCTGTTGCGTTTAAAATTCACATACTACCTGCACTAAACTCTACCCTAAACCTAACTGATAACGTTAACAAAAGCAAATGTGAGATAAAAACGCAATTGCTGAAGCAACCATGCCTCTGCGCGTGTTTTTGTGTGATTTGTGTTTCAGGGGATTTGTACCCGAGCGCTGCGTATCACAAGTGCAACGCTGTACAAGGTGCGTTACCAAGCAAGTTTACTACGTCAGAAACGCAACAGATATGGAGCTTGTTATGTCATGCAAACGTCAAAATGTGTTAGCTTACAAATCATGCACTGTGGTCAAAATGTTTCAAGGTCAAAATGTAGTATTGTGGAAGTAGTTGCATGAAAATAAGACTTTATTAATTGAAAATCTGCCCCTATAATTATAATTAGTTTAAAAATGAATAGAAGTTGTTGGAGTTTTACTGTTGCTAGTATTTGTTATGTTCACGGAGGAACAAGGTGTCTGTCAAATGAATGTGTCACATTGTATTGCCATTCCTACATTGCTGCAAATCTATTACATCTCTTTATTTTGCCCTTCAATTTTTGCCCCCATCTCCAGCTTTCCTACAACACCATGCAGAACCTCTCCGCTTCTGCTGTATTATATTATTTTTTATTTTTTTCGCTTTATGGTTATGTCTTTGACAAATCTTGCAGTCTCAGTCACTCAGGCCTTCACCCACCTTGCTATCGGCATGCAGTTCTCATTCCAAGCGTTGATCCTCCTTTATGAGGTCATGGAGTTGATGCGCTTTTATCCCATCCCCCCATCCACACAACCTCAGCATCCCTCCTCGCTTCCCCGCCAACCTCCACACCACCTTCAGTTGAAAATCTGTCCGTATTCAGCCTTGCTTCCCTTGCCTTGCACACCCGTGGGAACCTTTTTAAAGATCAAATCGATATCAGGACATAAACATGCATCAACTCAAGTTTGCGCTTTTCTCTCGCTCACTTTGTAGAAAGCTGGGTTTGCAAGCGTAATGTCTCACTTATGAGTGAAGCAAAGGAATTTAACTGATGTATGGTGAGCTGCAAGCCATTTTAATGCAGATATTGATATCTCTCTCCTTGATAATACTTTTAAAAGTAATGTCATTTCCATGCCAAACACTTTTTTTTTCTCAAACAGGTTTTCTGAAGACTCCTCCCTGTCTGCTATTGGTCTGATAAATACATAGCCACGCCCCAAACTCACACTATTGGTTGTGTCACTGTTGCCGTGTTGGACTGGGCAGATTCTGCAACAAACATTTCAATGTTTTGAAAACACCACCTACAAATAGCTTGTTTGTAATTGACTCTAAAATTGAATAAGAGAAATGTCAGCATAAAATCATCTTTAAACTTTAAACAACTTTAAACTTTTTATTTCTGATAACCCTCACATTGTTTCTCTGCTATGAAAGCCTGCCAAGCAGATGTACTCTGCCATAGACCCCCTCCTTCTCTGATTAGATTAAATTGTCTCCTCAAATGAATTAAGGACAGAAATCAATTATTGCGCGTCTCCACGCCTGTATCACAGCAATATCCACTTATTAAATAGCCCTCGCCTTTGCCTGTTTAATCTTTGATTACGCTTTCAATTTGAGTTGCTGTTATCTCCATCTGCCACCATTATGTTGCCTCACCGGCATCATTGAGATGTAGTGCCACACGCTTTTGATTACTCTCATCGTGTAGCTTTCCTTTGATTGCTGTTTGACGAAATAGATACTATCTCTTTATAGTCTCTCACTACAAGTATTTGAAACGGCTCTCTAAGTGAGTTACAGACGGGATCGTTTTACTCTCATTCTGAGGTTGACTGTCTGAAAACTGAATGTTGTAATGTTATTCACAGAAAAAGTTTTTTTTCTTTTTGGTTAAATAATTAGGCTGCAATAAGTGTGCTCAGTCTGTTTTTGTGGCTAATTACATGCTGTAGACACAAGCTCTAATCATAAATGAAAACATTTCACAATTAATAATTAAAACTTACAGAAATTGAACATGAAAATAGTCAACAACAAATTTTGTTTCTGATTAGTGTGGTTTTTGTGATGTTTGTGGTAAAAAGAAATATGTAAAAACAGTTTTATAAAAATAAAAGGAAGAGGCCACAGAACTAGAAAAGAAGAAGAAAAAAACAGATGAAAAATCTAAGTATACAAATGCTGTGCTTAAGTAAAAGTACAGGTATTGATGAAATTAGATTACTTAAGTATAAATAGGCCTATTTTATTTCAGTTGAAGTTTTCATTTTATGTGCTTTTTAATTAATTTATAATTATTTAAATTATTTATTTTTAATTTTATGGACAGGTCTTGATTTCTTCACTTCAAAATACACTCTTAAAAATAAAGGTGCTTAAAAGGTTCTTCACAGCGATGCAGAACCATTTTTGGTTTCACAACGAACCATCTCTTTCTTACCTTTTTATAATCTGAAAAACCTTCTTTTGCCACTAAGAACCTTTTGTGAAACAGAAAGGTTCCTCAGATGTTAAAGAATCTAGCCATTTAGACAAAAAAGGTTCTTCTATGGCATCGTGAAGCACCTTTGTTTTTAAGAGTGTAATGAGAAACGACATGATTGTCTGAAATATAGTGAAGCAACGTGTTTTAACATATGTCCTGAAGTACAGTAAATACAATCATGTGGACATGTTCAACACTACTTGTGCTGTTTAATATGACTGAGATGCTTTTTAGTTATAGGCAAAACTTAAATTTAATTATTACTTTATTAGAATTCTACACTTTCCATTTTACAAAATAGCAAAAGAATGATTAAATTTTAAACTTCAAATAGAGAACTTGTCTTAGGCCTGCCAATCTTATGTAGTATAACAGAGAAAGGGAGGGCAATGATTTTGACCAAAGTTTTTTATTTTTTATTTGTAGGTTTTACATTTATGATACTTAACTGAAGCCCCATAATGCAACAAACAGTGCTTAATACAAAGAGCACCTGCATTATAATTAATGAAAAATGAAGCCATATTTACCTTTGCATTTCTTCATTACAGGACAAAATAATCAAATAGTTTGTTGCAGGCCTATTTCATATTATTAGGTTCGCTTTGCTGCACAATAACAAGTGAATCGCTGATATATAGCTGGTCAGACGGGTAAAAGCAGCTCGGATAGCTTTACTTCATGGCGAGGCCACAGAAAGAAAAAGCAAAGCAGCTCGGTGTAGCAGAGTAAATGAGATTCATTGTGTGGTTCTCATCCGCAGGCAGTGTGAGGACATTCTTCTAAGAGTAGAGAGGGTGAGGGACTCTGTTTAAAGGTCAGACAGCAGATGAGATGAAGACTCTGCTTCATTCTCAGCCAAATATTAGATTCAACAGAAGAGCCGAAAGACTCCAAAACAACCCCAAAGTGCGGCTGCTTGAGGACAGCGGTGTTGCTGATGCAACTGTGGTGCTGAAGCTAAGGTACAGAATGTACAAATTAGAGCATTGGATTGTTTTCATATTACGTTTTCATATCAGATTCCATATGATGTATTTCTGGCAGAGTGGCTTTATTTCTTATTAAAATGTTTTCACAATTTTTGAGCTTCCATATAATCTCTACAAATCATACAATGCAGTTTCAATGCATTGCTGCTAGTAGCACTTTATTTTACAGTCCTTTTTTGCATGTATATACTATGCACTAATTATAGTAATTACAACAACTTGGTAAAAACTAGATACTAAACCTGAACCTACCCTTAAACCTATGTATTTACCTTAAATTACTACACTTAAAGTACTTTCTCAGGTAAGTGAACTCTAAGTACATGTGAGTGCAAGTAAATAAAGTGCAGCCAGTAACCGATTATATGTAATCTGAAATACATGTAATCAGATTATAAAAATGAAGTACTTGTAAATACATTATATTACATTTGAAAATACTTATAATCTGACTGCAGTTACTTTTTTATTGATTAAGTGATCACATATTATTCACACAATAGCAGTAAATTAATCATAATTTATTGACTCTCTGATGTCTGTTAAAGGTTAGATAACAAGCAGAACAAATAGTGATATACAGTATTTTCTATCTATTCAACTCTGTGATAAACAAGTTAAATCTAAAGTGATCCAAAAGTAGCGTAAAAGTAATCTAAAAGTAGTCAGAACACATTACCTAAACTCTAATCTGATAGATTACATTACTAACCACATCTTTTTGCCATGTTATTTGTAATTAGTTACAGATTACTGTAACAATTTGTAAGTAATCTACCCAGCATTGTTTCAACGTGACTAAATAGGCACTGAATTTGATGTATAATGATGTAATTGACCTGGGGTCCGGTTCCTGTACAACGACGTAACTAGCTGATTAACCACCATAGTACGATGCATTGTTGTGGAAACTAACTAGTTTCGACTGTTTCCCAAACAAAACGCTTTTGACCACAGCGTCGGACAGTATCCCAAAACACACTTGTAGCCAATCAGCAGTAAGGGAGTGTGTCTTGTAATGACAGAGAGAAGAGAGCGCTCAGTTTGAGTGCACAGGACGGATATTAGCAGATCGACTATAGATAGAGAAAGATGGCAGATAAAAAGAGGAAAATATAAGAGAAACAAAACATTAAAAATAAGGTTTACGATCAGGCAAGAGGTAGGACACGCGTAAATATTGGAGCAGCTTTCCAGCGGTGGAGAGAACTCAAAGACCTGGAATCGGACGCCGAGGTTGCGTTGTTTCTTCTTGATAGGTGAGTAACGTTAATTTTCAATGACAACTTATCCATGTGTCATCTTTGCTTGTTTCCGTGATCGTCGTTGCCAAGGTTGTGTACGTACGTGTGGGGCGGACACATCAAAATAGGGGCGAGGTCCTGTTGGGGTATGGGCGTGTTTGTTTTGGTGCTTTCAAATATCAACATCGTTTGACAAAAATCACTCAATGCACCTTTAATGACGTCACATGCATGTGGTGGAGGAATAACTTCTGCTATTTAACTGATTAGAGATCTCTAAAATGCTGCTGTATTGAACATGGCACCTCATGACTAATTTAAATTTTTTGTTACCTTTCATTTTGCTATATTTGATGTTTGATTCATCTCGGGTTCCTATACACTACGTCATACTCTGGCACTCCCATTTATTCACATGCGCACTCTTCAAAAACGGCGCTTATTGAGGACATGCAAAAATACATATTTTAAAATGCATTTATATTTAGATAGAATGGAAGATATAAATCAGGGATCCTCAACTCTGGACCATTCCTGCAGAGTTTAGCTCTAACCCTAATCAAACACACCTGAGCATGCTAATCAGTCTTCAAGATCATTAGAAAATCACAGTTAGGTGAGTTTGATCAGGGTTGGAGCTAAACTCTGCAGCAGATTGGACCTTCAGGGAAAGATTTGAGGAACCCTGATATAGATTATACTGCATGTTAGCTTGCTTATTGTGCCCAAGAGCATAATTTATTCAAGCCCATAAGACTTACCAACAAGAAACTTGCTAGTATGTAGTATGCTTCTAACTACAGGCCGAGAGCTGTAAGTTTGCGACGCTTATTGCGAATGTTCATTTGAACTATGGTTTCGGGAAACACTGAATCGTTTAACTATGTTGGTAATGACGGAACTTGCGACTATAGTTGGTTAACGATGCTTTTGGGAAATACACCCCTGATTGCGAATGTTCATTTGAACTATTGTTTCAGGAAACAACGATTCGTTGAAGTATATTGGTAACGAAATAATTGCAACCATAGTTGGCTTTTGGGGAACGCACCCCTGATAAGACTCAGCTTGAGATATAGACTTTCAACCAAGCAATTTTTTTTGTTTCTCATTGCCACTGTTTTTAAGTGATAACGGCAGAAAAGAAGCCGGTAACTTGTCTGTATATAGTTTAAAGAGCTGGGACATATTAAAAAAATAATTAATTAGCTAATGCAAAGTGTCCTCTGAATATAACAAAAGGAAATGGCAATGTCAATGAGAGTTTGCTGATCATTTTGCTGTATTCCTAACAGAAATGCAAAGGTGACAATCAGGTAATTTTAGCGTGTGAAGCTTTCGGTAAACAACCAATTAAGTCCTCTGCATTTTGTGCACATCCCGTTTTCATGCTGTGATGCTTTTAGCAGCAGCCGCTTTTAAGTTACTTCTCTTTTAAGAAACCTCTCCTATTAGTTAACCAGTTGTCACCTACAGTATGAGATGGTACTTAATAAATCAAATAGTCGAGTAAATAAAAGACAAATCTATAGCGAGCGGAGGAGTTTGTAATGCTGAGCCTCTTTCCGAAACTTTCCCTTTATCTCCACTCAGAGATACAGAATAGAAGTAATATTAAACGTCCAAACTTCAAATATAATCTTTATCTCAGCTTCTGTCTGTTCTGTGGCCAATGGGTCGCCAACAGAAGCTAATTATCATGTCTGTTTGCCTAAAGGTAGGTGATCTTATTAATTGTGCATGTCACAGCACCATTATCAGTAGAGTTATCATGGTCTTCTCAAGCGAGGAATATCTGTCCTTTCATTACAGAAGTCGTTCATAGGCACGCTACTTTAATTGCACTTAAATCTGAATCTGCTCAGAGCAACCTCATTATAGCCTACAGGAACAAACATGCCATTACGACATCTGTCATGTCGAGCTATAATGGTCGCAGTTAGGACTAGACAAACCAAATTACTCCACAATCTAGATTAATCAGCAGCAACTCGCACAGAATCTACATCCGACACATTTGTAGCCGGACATGTGCAATTACATAAACGTAATGAAGTAATTCACCTGCCCTGAAGGCTTTACAACAGCCTATGAGACGCTGCTCTGGGCAACGGCCAATGTCAGTTTAATCATTTGACTAAAAACAGCGCTTCTTTCTTGCAGCGAGTTACAGGTTCAATCCACAGTTAATGAAAGCGACCTAATATTCAGGTCTGAGGCTAAAAGAAAATAATTGTGCATAAAATGTAATAGGGATGTTGTAGGCCTACTTTTTTGTCACTGAATTGTATGCACCAAAAATATTAAACAAAAACTATATATAAGTATTAAAATATATGACTGATGCATATAATTTTAAGTTTTCTGAAGTCAGAAACATCTGGCCAGTTTAACTAAAACTATTATTGAAATAAAGCTTAAAATATAAATATTATATCAAAAACGTAAAGGTAAAAAATTACACATTTTGAATTTTAATTAGTTTAATTAGTTTAAGTTGAAGCACTAAAATTAATAAAACTAAAACTGAAATAAAAAGAAAAAAAATAATTTAATAATTTAAAGCTACTATATATTCACTCTAAAGCTATTAATATAGAAAAAAGTTATTGTTAACTAAAACTAACCATTACAAATCTGTATTTAATTACAGCTAATATAAAATATAAAAAATAGATGAAAAACTGAAACAAAAATTAAATAAATCAATTTGACTTGTACTAAAATTAATAAAACAAAACCTGAAATAAAAATACATTTGCGCTATATAGAAATATAAAAACTAATGTTGTGAAAAGTAAATATTCAACAAAAAATATCTGATTAAAAAAACCTAAACTGAAAAAAATTTTTTTTTTATTAATTCATCTTAAATAATTAATTACTAAAATTATTCAAACTAATAGTGAAATAAAACAAAGATAAATCAAATTATAAAAAACATAACAAAATACAAAAGCACATAATAAAATTACTCAAACCTAAACAAAAATGTAAACTTAAAATGCAGCTAAAAACATAAAAAAAATGTTAAAATATTAACAAAAACTATAAGAGCATACAACAATAAAGCCGCATCTGTAACATTTTACACCTCAGCTACCATGTTTGTGAAAGTGCCTCATTTAATCATTCATGGTTTTAGGCAAAAATAACATCATAATGTGACAGGCTATATATTTTTTAGACCTTGATGGTTATCCTCTGACATAAAAGTCCAAGGTGGCACATCTTACCCCATGCACTCTCCCCTACTGACGTCGTTATGAAACCTCATTAGCAAGAGCATTTTTTTTTCAACACGCAAATACATATTCTTTCTCCTAGGGTTGATGATGTACCTAAAAATACAACAATAAAGACAAAAATACCTCCTCCTTGTTTAAGACCACAAAACACTGGCTGTCATCCGGGCCTCTTATCAGCTGTTATTCGATGTCTCTTTCATATCATACTTTTTTTACTCACAGCGCGTCTGTGACTCATCTGTACAGATGTAGATCTGTCAGCCAGCACAAAGCAGAGAAGCTTGGCTTCTCTCTGCACACAGCCTGCTTTCCTTTACTGGATTACTGATATGCGGCGGTACACAGCGTAGCTCCATGGCCGGCACTCAGCGGCTTAGAGCCCATTCTGCTAGGATAAGCTAACCCTCCATGGCGAGGAGTGAGCAACTTTAAGAGAGAGCATAAAGCATTCTCCCGTCACACCTCACGTCAAAACGCTGTGGTGCGCTAATGCTGCACTTCAGCTACCGACACACTACCTTAAACGCTCAGCTGACACAGGATCTATCCGTACGTTTAGCTGGGCCCTCGGGCGACTGAGCCGCAAGATGTTTCGGGGGCTTTTTGGTCCCTCAGGCCCAATTTGTATGGCACATTCACAGAAAGCCAGCTACAAATGTCTTTTTTTGTGAATTGTTAACTAAGGTGGGAAAGAAGCCGCTCTAATGGGAATATGACTGTAAAGGTGCTGTGAAGCCCTGACCTAAATGTCTGGTCACAGAAGTAATTGGAGACCTTGAGTTTTATATAGCTATTAAGACACCATGCAGCAGTGTTTTGATCTGTGATGTGCGGGATTCCAGTGGACGTGTAGGGGACTACAAATATCATGTGCACTTTAATGCTCTGGGCGAAAGTGTAAGAGACGCAAGATGAGCTTTGAAGAAAGTGCTGACCAGTCAGACCTGTGGTGTGGTGGTAACATGCGAGTCTTGGTGCTCATGTGGGAGATGTAGGATTGATTTGAACCCCTAACTCTCTTCCATACGTCCCATCTATCAATAAAAAGATGACCCACTCTAACTAATAATAATTCTCATATTAAATATTTTCCCTTATTGGGAATGGTTCCCAACAAGATGGCCTAAAGTTATTTACAATTAGATAATAATAAATAAATAAAATAAAATAAAAATCAAGATGTAAACTGGCACTTTATTTAAGAATCAGGGTTCCCATGGTTTTGGTGAACCATTAAAAGTGGATAAAATAAATAAATAAATAATAATAATAATATAAAATTAAAAATGTAAGTTAAAATTACTCTTCCTGAGTAAAATAAATAAATAAATAAATCTGTGTACAGTAATCCTTGAAATTTCTGTAATCTATGGAAGGCCATTTATTTACACCACATAAGAAAAACAATACATCTACATGTAATTTGGTGTGATCATAATCATTATTGAGACTCAAAAATGATGAGATATACAATCATAACTATAAGATAAAAAAATAGTTGTACGTAGGATGTAAAAGGGTCAAAAATTGTGACTTAAGTCATCATTATGGCATTAAAGTAATAATTAAGTCAAAACTAACATAAAAAGAAATTATGAAACAAAAAGTAAAAATGATGAGATAAAATCTGAAATCATGGCATAAAAATGTTGTGACTTCATGACTTGTAATTTCATCTCATAATTTTGATCTTTTATTTCATAATTGTATGTCATCATATTGACATATCTCATAATTAGGACTTTTTATGTTGTAGTTCATACCTTTTATCTCATAATTAGGACTTTTAATGTTTACCAAAGTATGATGACTTTTTCTTATGTGGCTGAAATAGGTTTAAATAGGAATCACAAAAGTGATATTGCTTTTTTTGTGTGTGTGAATACAACAGTTTCACAATAAGCAGCTTTGTGATTATTACAGCTGAAGTACAAGAAGAAATATATAAGTATACATGATGTTTTCTTAACAAAGTTTGGGAGGAGCACGTTCAGGTTATCAACCAAATCAGCACAGGTGGAGCTTGTTTAGATAATCAACTTAACTAGCATGATATGCCAACTCACCTCTGTCCCAGTGCACTCGTCCTCCTCCACAACTCCTCACTAACTACTCTCATCCCAGATTAGGGATGGGGAGTTCTCTGGGCTCAGGCTATGTTCTGAGCTCTGAGCCCTCCTTCAGAACAGCACGCCAAATATGCTTACTATTTGCTCAATCTGATTATATGTACTGTATGTAGGTGCAAACTCATGAAATAGAGGACACTGGGGGCCCATGGGGTGAAAAATGTCAATCTTTCATGAATTTCCATGTTGAGTTCAACACAATACATATCTAGGAGACATTGATAATCAGCAGTAGTTTAAGGAGATGATTTCTCTTTCTAACCCCTGCTGATTGTCTTGATTTCATTGTTTTATTGCAAGAGAGCAGACATAAAAAATCATCAGAGAACAATGACTCAGTCTCGAAGCATCCCTGCATGAATGTGACCCTTCAGCCACAGATCATCTATCACTTCTTATCAAGTCTTATAAGGAAATCTTTCCATCAAATTGATAAATCAGCTGAGTGTGTAACTCCATGCAAAAATATTCATCTAAGCACTGTCTGTTCTTCACTGAAGGCACTCAGACTGTGAGCCTGAGCTACAGCACAGTCATTGGTTCACATTTTAAGAAGGGATAAGAATCAAGCTGCTGAAAAAAAACAGACAGCTTGTGGCAGGGATCATTGGGATATAAATGATTAAAATACTTTTTACAGTCACCATTTTGAATGTGACACATTAAACCGGAAAGGTTCTGGTAAAGCATTTAACTCCACAAGTCAAGCAAGCAGCAAGTTGACTGTTTATAAGCAACCGAAGAAAGAAAGAGTGACTTAACTGTCTTAACATAAGCCCCAAGAGACTAAGAAATAAAACCAACCCTCTTCTCTAAAATGTTTTTAATAATAATTCTTGATTGCTCGAAATGCACTATTTATCACTATATGTATCCACATTATAATACACTGCTCGTAAAAATGTAATTCTCATATGTGGCCTGCAATGTCCTATCACTGATACAAATAGTGACATTTCTAAGTAACTGGTTTATTTAAAAAAATATATTTTCATATTGCTGAATCAACCTAAATATTAATTAATGCACCAAAATGAGCTTGTATGCCTTAAAACAGGTAGAAATGGCTCTTTCAGACAAACTTTCACAGTGTACCTTGTCCATTACTGCAGCTACTTACACCTTTAGTTAGTTTATTATAATCTCGCAAAGTGTATGGTGTGAACTACATAATATTACAGACCCGAATCATCTGAAATCAGCAGCTTTAACCCACACAAGCTTTTCATATATATATATATATATACACAAACACACATCACGTGACCTTTTCCTTACAGCCACATATTTATGACCATCGGTGAGGGAACGCAATGGCTGAGAATGTAAAATCACCTGAGAAGCTATATCAAGAAAAAAATCGATCATTGGTTTTGATCCACACCTAGTTCCAGGAATAATTATAGAGATCTGTAGTCAGCACAGACAGTGCCAAACCTAACATATGCCGACATCTACATATACCCACAATCCATCTCTGAACCGTGAGTGCGGGGGCTTTAAAGAGTACAGAAGCACACTGCTAAATCTCTCTTTCAAAGGCTACTTGTAGAACACTACAGTACATTTTACAATGTCCTCACAATGTACTTACTATTTTAATAACTGTAAATTATGCAAAATTGCATGCATCAAACCCTTAACCTAACCCTAATCCTTAACCTATATTAATTACACGTTGTAGCTTAATATTACTTAGTACTTGAATGTATAATTAACAAGGGCACCTTAAATTAAAGTGTAAGCGTTACTTGTTGTTGCATTGTTTTTTGTCTGATTTAGTAATAATGTTACAAAAAATCAGCAGTGTTCCTGTCTGAATGTAACAGCAGCAGAAATGGGTTCACATCCAAAAAAAAAAAAATATCAAGCACAGATTAACCTTGCATCCATTTGCCATTTAAATATATATTTTCATATCAACAGGACTGTTTCTTGCTCACTGCGTGTTTATATACAGACAGATGTTATGAATAAAGCTTGTGCAGAAATAAATGTATGTTTTTTTCAATGTTCTCTTCAATATGTTAATTTGTTTTATTAGCTGTTTTGAATTCAACTTTATGTTTATATTCATTGTTACAATGAAATGGGACATAATAGTTATTTTCAACAAACATATGTGATTACTACAATAAATTAATAAAATAAAAATGTGTATGTTCATGTTTTCAAGTGTTACAACTCACCCCACCTGCTGTTTAAACTCACCATCAACATACTGTGTGTAGTGGAGTGGTGTGTAACATCAGCACTTTAAATTATGACATCACACCGTTTAGAGATAAGCAGTAGATTTCAAAATAGCAGACGAATATGAAAATGATATATCAAAATTTGAGACATTTGTTGCAAAACAGCAACAACAACGAAGCAATACATGTTACAAAACTCCCCCGGTCTCCTCTACATGGTGTTGTTACAAACAATATATAGGCTACTGTATCTGCTGAGACATATACTGCATCGATAATCAATATTAATACTGTAACATAATATTGACTCTTTATGAAGCAACCAGCTGTAGCTCTCTAGGCAGACATAATATATATATGGACTGCAAGTCAATAAAAGTCCAGCAGCAGTGAGTCATGTTTTTGCAGTGGCAATAGGCTATATACATCGTCAATGGTTATTATTTATTTTATTTACGCACACATCCTTTTGCAACTCGTGCGGAACTTATATATATATATATATATAACACAAGGTGTGTAAGTGTTGACAGAGCACTGTGAGATCCGTGACCCGTGGGGCGCGGCGGCGCGCGATCCGCCTGCGGGATTCAGAGAGAGTCAAAGTGGGACAGCAGTGCGCCCAGACTCGCTGCAGTCTGACCGCCGGAGCTCCAAGCACATCTGTCCGTCCTGAGACATCCCTGCTATCTACACACTCTAACACAGTCTGCTATCGCTACTGTAAATAAATGCATAAGCTGTATCTCCAGCCTTTACTTGCACATTGCGCGTCTCGAAGAGAACATCTTATGCAACGACGACCCCAAGATGTAGAATCTTGCAAAGACCCGAGCGCGATGCGCCGGGAACGTGCGCAAGTCCGACTTAAACCAGTGCTGGCCAACTAGTAGGCTACTCAAAAAAAGAGCGTGCATTAAGCATCCATCACACGTAACGAGTCAACTTCAACTTGTTTTGCGCGGTCAAATCACACCCTGAACATAGAACAAACCTGCGCGTAACTGCGATTGCATTGGAGATAGCAGAACCATATTAATAATTTCGGAATAAGAAGGTCGTTACTGACTCGGTGTGCCCAAAGTTGGTAATTTAATAAACAAAAACCATAAGACGCGTCAAATCAGTGAGCAAAACTGCGCGTAATTGAATTGTTATGATGCGTACGCGAACCATATGAATCAATTTGGAACGAGCACAAGCTCACTAAATCGTTCTGCGTCTGAAGTTGCTAATCTGATAGATGATGGGTCGCAAACATCATTGATATGAACTACAAACAACTTCCCACGCGCATGTAAAAGAATGTGCGCTGAACTCAAATCTGCACTGTCATCATCATGCCACCAAACACACGTAGCCTACTGTATCTGACCTGTCCAAAGGCGCGAGCTACTTATGAAATATTATCCCTGATGTAATTGAGCACGGGGCTTATGATAACGTCTGTTTAAATCACACTGGCGTTTCCGTTCTCCCTGCCAACTCCCACCACACCCAGAGGGCATCACACTGTGGCCACACATTCCAGGGTCCTTACCTTTAATGACAATCCCACAGAAGCTGTAGAGCACAAAAAGCAAGTGCTGTTGGAGCCTCATATTCTCGTGGCGATGCTTGCGTCCGCGTTCTCTCTGCACTGATGCTGATGCCGCTTATCCAGGTGGATGGTGCGCTCTCAGTCGGGCTCGGATCGCATGGATGGAGCAAACCCGAATCTCCTGTCCCGATCCGGAGGATATGCCGCCTGCAGCAGTTACTGTACCCGGGCTGGGAGAAGATGCTGCCCGCACTGACAATGCTGAGAAAGTGACACTTCAGCCCCTGCCTGAGTCTCTGCCTCTCCAGAGCACCGCAGCAGACGCGGGTCCCGCCCACTTCGGATTGACACATGGAGACGCCTTACCGATATACAGACGAGCCTGGATGCGCAGTTAATCACGCTGATTGATAACTTTCTGTCAGTTGGGATTTTTGGTTACGCTTTCAAGAACAGTGTTGTCTAACCGGTTTTAATTAGGCTCCTGTAATCATAATAGTATGCAGTTTCCCTGTTTAATTGAAAATGCTGTGCATGTTGTTCTGGAGACATATACTGATGTTGTAACTCAGTGTGAGGTGTAACACCGTCAATTTAAGCAATTAGGACTGAGCTACAGGGGTGAAAACACTGTCTTGTACAAGTAGCCTGTAATTGTCACGGTTATGATTTGTGATTGATCATGATAATGGGTTTTAAACAACAGAATTGGAATCTGAATCAGCATGTTGTCTTGTTTAGTTTGATTTGTAACAACCACACATGTTAAAAAAATAATACTAACGAGGAGGGATTGTAACACTTCCGCTGGATCCCGCAAAGGTTGCACAAATTGGGACAGTGTATAGACCTAGATTTGTCATAATTATGAGAGTTATTAACGCACACAAACTGGGTTATAATAGGAAGCGCTCACATACCCACACATAATTTAAATGAATATTTATTATACTGGTGCCTAGAAGTTTGGAATAATTAAGATTTTGGATGTTTTTGAAAGAAGGTTATTATGCTCACCACTGCTTTTATTGATCAAGCACTGTAATATGATTACATATTAAAACAACTGTTTTCTGATTGAATATATATTATAAATGTAATTTATTCCTGTGATGCAAAGCTGAATTTTCAGCATTATTACTCAAGTGGCATTTAATCCTTCAAAAAGCATTCTAATATGCTGATTTGGCGCTCAAAATATTTATTATTATAATTATTGAAAACAGGTGTGCTGCTTAATATTTTTTTGTGGAAACCATGATACATTGCCATTCAAAAGTTTGAGGTAAGTACAAGAAGAAAGAGAGAGAGAGAGAGAGAGAGAGAGAGAGAGAGAGAGAGAGAGAGAGAGAGAGAGAGAGAGAGAGAGAGAGAGAGAGAGATTAATTATGTTATTCAGCAAGGACATATTCAATTGATGTTACAACATTTGTATTCCAAATATATACTGTTAGTTTGTTCTATTCATCGAAGAACCCTGAAAAAATTGTATCATACTTTGCAAAAAGATATGATTTCAACATTGATGATAATAATAACCATTAATAATAATGTATATATATATTTTATATGTTATGTTATGTTATGTTATGTTATTATGTTATGTTATATTATATTATATTATATTATATTATATTATATATATATGTGACCCTGGACCACAAAACCAGTCATAAGGGTCATTTTTTTTAAATTGAGATATATAAATCAATAATATAAATAATGAATGAATAAGCTTTCCATCGATGTTTGGTTTGTTAGGATATAACAATATTTGGCCGAGATACAACTATATATCTGGAATCTGAAGGTGAAAAAAAGCTAAATATTGAGAAAATCGCCTTTAAAGTTGTACAAATTAAGGTCTTAGCAATGCACATTACTAATAAAAAAACATTGTTTTGATATATTAACGGTAGGGAAATTTACAAAATGTCTTCATGGAACATGATTTTTACTTATTATCCTAATGATTTTTGGCATTAAAGAAAAAAAGTAATTTTGACCCATACAATGAGTTTTTGGCTTTTGCTACAAATATACCCCAGTGACATAAAACTGTTTTTGCGGTCCAGGGTCACATATTATAATTATTTATGTAAGGGGTGGGAGTGCCAGTGTTGTTGTGAACCAGTGGTTGTAATGAATAATATAGCATAAATTGTTATCTTATTAAAATTAGAAATCATAAAAGAATCATATCAAACAAAAATGTGTTGAGTGGTGTTAGTTAGTTTGAATAAACTGTTTCTGTTTGTTGCTTTCTTTTTAAAATTTTAGCATTTTACTACTTTGGAAAACAACCCCATGTGTACGACATTCCTTTTGTCATATATGAACAATGACACTGTGTTTTTTGAATTTCAGCTTTCCTTGCATCTACTTATGTTTGTTCCTTGTAAAACATTACGGAAGCTATGCCAATCAACACTAACTTTATATGGCTGAATGTTCAATGTTGCATCAACACTACTCTTGAGCTGTAATATAGCTGGAAGGTCAGTTTGACATGATAAAAGATGTGAGAGGGCTTTTTTGGAACATAAAATGCTGACAGATTAACTTAGATTAAATAAAAAAAAACAGTTTGGACTAGAAGGTTTTCTGTTGTTGTTGTTTTGTATTGGAATAGTTTTGAGATCTCAAGTGGGAAAATGAATATTGTTTATCCTAGTTGTTAGCATCTTTAATTGGGTCTCCAGGCATTCTATGAGCAACAAGACTGGACCATTCTCACATTCTCACCTTGTTCCTCATTCTGCAAGCGTCACTTTCTTTAGAGAGGCATGCATGCATTTATGATGTAGCATTACATGTTTAGCATAAACAGCAGAACAAAAAAATATTGATGAATGCAGTTTATCCACTTTTATGTGCCTTTAAATTGGTTTTATTCATTTATTCATTAGATTGTTATTTCAGGGTATACATAAAAAAATCCATAATACTACAAAATATTATTTGATATTTAATTAATCTCATTAATTATAAATGTACATGCGCCAGAACCACATTTTACATACTACTATCTACTAACAAAAATAGATAGCTGAAATAGATTGCAGCTGAACAAGATGAAAAAAAGACTATGTTCTGCTGGCACCGCTACAGAAGGAAAGTGAGGATGAGAGTCAAGTGCAACAGAGCCGGACGGCCCTCCAAGCAGCTGGATATTAGTCTTCCTTCCACACATTGTAGGATTGGTGGGCCGAATTGGGCCGGTGTCCATCCATGACTGAAAACACAAGGCTAAAACCATGCTTGTAGTCCAAGCTCTCTCTCCAAACCCATCGAAAGGATTTCACACCTGATTTCACATGCCGCTCACCAAATTTCGTCCAATTTAACACAGAAACCTGACTTGCCTGTCCGGAGTCTGGCCGTGGTTAAAATTTTGGCTCTGCTGAATCGCTCCTATGAGGCTCAGTGAAGCCAGTTTTACAAAGAGCAGCACAGAGGCCAATTGGCTAAAGTTCTGAGCAACTTAAACTCAAGCAATAGAAAAATCGAGACAAAGGATATATAGTGCAAGGAAGATTTAAAGTTGATAGCAAATGGTTATATCCTGCATTTCATTGTGCCATAGAAAAGGAATTTCACTCAAGGGCTTTGCAAAGCATTAAAGTTAATAGAGCATAACCTCTGGATGGCAGAGGGGCATTTTAAGACAAAAGCAGGTAAAGGCTCTCATTTCTATACGATGTACATGCATAGAAAGAAGTTATAGAGTCTCTCTGCACTGTTACTGAACCACACTTTGAAAGCCAGTCTAAATTCAACGCTGCATTTCTTGTAAAATATGCTCAGGCCAGCAAGGTCTTTTGTATTTGTGAAAAATGTCTATTGCAAATCCATCTACATGGGAAAATAGAGTAGAAGAGTCCTCAGACTCTCATTTCGCTCTTTACTTTCAATGCTTTTGACACTGACATCCATTAAAAGGAAAAAATTACAGCTTTTTTGACTTTGTAATCTTTAATACAAAAATTGTGTTAACTACATTCTTTAAAATGACTTTTTCAGTGATGTCAAATGTGGCTTATTGGGTTACTAAGAACCACATTTAACCATTATTTTGGCAAACTTGCATTCATGAATAAAATCAAGCTCATCACTGTTTTACACAGAAATATGTTAGTTAGTGGTGGAGATCTGATTCAGTGACTTTAATTCGACTGAATTCGTTCACTGAAAAGCAGTAGCGGCTCCTGAGCATAAATTTAGAGAGGACAGATTCTGGGTCTTAGCTATAAAGCTTTAAGCATTAAACTTTAAGCTATAAAGAGTGTAATTAATAATATAACTATGATTAAAGATTGAACGTTTTACAGTCTAATTCCTAAATGCAGAAGCACGTTTGGTGGAGGTCTTGTGCCCCTGAGTATTCGGACTGAGGTTAGGACTATAACGATGACAGACAGGCTAATATGCAATAAAATGTTATCTTAGGATTACTGTAATGTAGTATTTATGGTATTTGAATGCTGAACAACAATGTTACAAGGTGTTGAGGAATTTACTAGAAAAATCATTTTAAACAATAAAGCTATTTGCGCCACAAACCAGTCCGTTTATAATTACAGCAATAGGGTACATTAAAATAATATGAAATACAGGCTTAAATGTGTTTCGAAATAGGTTAATAGCAGAAATCGAATTAGCTAGATGTGACAGAAAGGTGGAAAAATTGATCAAGTTGAGAGCAGAAAGGAATCTTTGTTAGACATCCCATGTATAGCTACTGTGTGTAAAATAAAGAGAAAATTACATTCATTTTGTCTTGTATAGGAGCAACATTTGTTTTGAAACTTCTCCACGAGCTTATGTTCTATATAGTATGAATGTAATGGATGTACTGCATCCACCATGTTGTCACTATCATGTGATCTGTATCTGTCTCTTGTCTTAATGGAATAGTAAAATATCCATCACACATGTACTCCAGATTCTTAGTAGTAGGTCATTGGGTATTTTCACCACATGAGACACAAGACACCTAAAAGGAGTAGCTCACCCAAAAATGAAAATTTGCTGAACATTTATTCACCCTCAGGCCATCCAAGCTGTAGATGAGTTTGTTTCTTCATCAGAACAGATTTGCAGGAATGTAGCATTACATCACTTGCTCACCGATGGATCCTCTGCAGTGAATGGGTGCCGTCAGAATGAGAGTTTAAACAGCTCATAAACACAGGAATCCACAAGTCATCCACATTACTCCAGTCCGTGCTATTGGAATTATCGTAAATGCGAGTTTCCTTATCAGAAATTAGACATGAACAGCCTCTTACAGTATGTCGTATTTACTATTGGGAAACTAACTAACCAAGCTGGGCATGCCATGAACTTTAAACATGGTGGACAACCATTGCTGCTGTCAATGTTATTCTTCAACCTGGTCTCATAAAAATATGTACCTCTGTGCACTTTCTGTGCGACACTGTTTTATGTACCAATATAGGCTATATTTTTTCACACTTTTCTCAATCTCACTAATATCATTTTATTTATGAATGAACCTCTGAAGGGAACCGATTGTCTTCAGAAAAGTTGAGAGCGCTGCTTTGTTCACAGCCGTTACCGGGAAACATGAAATAATAAAAGTGTCTTTTAAATGAATAAATATAAATAAAAAAATCCCATTATAACATGTACATGAAAAATGTAGAAACATTGGACACAACTATGGGGCACCATTGTGCAGCAGCAAGCATCACGACAAAAAAGGAACCTCAAGTTTAATCTAGGTAAATGTGTGCAAATGTATAGCGCCTCATTCCTATATTTGCCTGGGGCCCCCAATTCACTATATCCGCCCCAGTATAGTCTAAACCTGTTTTGGACTGGTTTTACTTGCAAAAAGTGCTTAATCTGTGCATTTTTCTCTCCTGGTTCCAATAAAATGACCTTTTCACTGGAGAAAACAATATTAAAGTATGGATAGAGGACTTTTTATTTTGGCCAAAAGAGATGGTTTAAAATCACCATCATGCATGACTTGCATGACCATCATGCATGACTTAATTATATGTATTTATTTATTACAAACACAGTTTTTCGCTTCTCAAGATGATCATATGGATTACTTGTGGATTATGGAATTCAACTCCAATTCTGATCACACCCATTTCCTGCAGAGAAAGATGAAGAAGCACACTTATAAATCTTGGATGGCTTGAGCAACATTTTCAGCAAATTTTCATTTTTGGGTGAACTGTTCCCTTTTACAGGATTTACAGCATATTCAAAATAGACTTACAATCTATAGAATAGCATATGCTGTATAAAGGTTGTATATCACATTTAATTTAAAAACGCACAACATTCAAACTGTATTGTCTACTGAAGTTCCTTTAGAAAGATGGTTCGTCAGCTGAACAACTGGCTTGTTGTTAAACAACAGTACAAGCCCCAGACTGAAGGGACCTGGAACATCACCAAATAGGTCCATCAGATTGCAGTAGTAAAATGGGTTGCAGACTGGGTATACATGTTTTGATATAATTTCGATATTATCATGCAAATCTGTTTTTAGGTAACCTTAAAAAAAGCACTTTACAGTGAACATTTGAACAAGCTCTCAGGAACAGAGATAGGTTTAGCCTCACTTTATTGAACAGTCACCGTGGCTGTATCTCATACTAAGTTTCATGTTGCATTCAGAGGAAACGTACGTCAGCATTCTGAAGATCTCATTACATTGCAAATCTATAAATATTCAATCAAAATGGTTGCCTGGAGAGAAACGGTTCTTGTGCCTCACAGATGAACTAATTGAATCCATGAAACGCTCTAGCAAATATGCCCGCAGTGCACATGTCATTGTAACCCCGAGAGTCAAGCAACTGCAAATTGTTTTTTTGAAAAAACATATTTTTCTTATACGGAGTGTATGTATTCTGCTGGAAAGCTTGGAGAGTGCGTACGAAGAGCTTTGACTGTTGCATTGGAACCTCTGTCACTACGCATGTTTGCTTGATTACAATCTTTCGGTAAAATTAATTTAACCCTTTGTAGCGCAGTTAACACAGTTCTCAGACCCAACACCTTCCACCCATTTATTGGCCATTGTTTTTCTTCGCTGGAAGAGAGAAGCAAACAGACAGTGAACCAATCCGAGGAAACTTTCTAAGATCTAAGAACATATTGAGCAGGCCTAAAAAGCCTTGACACCTAACGTGCGACACAGTTCTTTTGTATAATCTACAATGCACTTAATATACAGTATGTGGTTTTTCCTTTGATTGTGATTGTGTTTGTACCATGATCAAAGTGCATCTTGAGGTTACTTAGATAATGTCTCATCAAAGAAATGGTGAAAGTAAGAGATAAACACCAAATAAATAATTAAAACACCACATAAAGAATACAATTTATTATTCCTATCTTTCTCCAGAGGTAGTTGTGATAGTAATGATGATTATAGACAGATATATTACACTGGATGTTTTGACAGGCGTCTCACTGTTGAATTGAGGTAGACAGAGGATGCTTTTAAACGAGGCTTTCATTCATGTTACCTTTGAGATTAATTAACTTCCGTTGGAGTCGATGAGAATCGCTGTTGTGACATTGCAACACTTGCCTGAGTGATTCTCAGGGGTGAGTTCACTGAACAGTTGTGCAGTATTTCACTGCAAAACTTATGGTTATATGATTATTCACTAATCATAGCTGTTCAGTTGAAATTGTTTTGCTCCATATATATATATTAAGAGCTCACACTTTAGTTTGGGGACAAATGCTTGCTATTAACTATGAGATTTGCCTCAGTAAACTTCTAATTACTGCTTATTAGTAGTTAGTAAGGTAGTTGCTAAGTTTAGAAATGTAGAAGGATCTAAAATATGGAAATACAGAATAAGTCATAATATAAAGCCAATATGCTTGTAATATGCATGTGAATAAGTAACTAGTTAATAGTGAGAATTGGTCATTAAAATAAAGGGTAACACTTTATTTTAGGGTCTCTAAACTAGTTGCTTATTAGCATGCATATTACTAGAATATCAGCCACTTATTAGTACTAATTAAGCACATATTAATGCCTTATTCTACATGACCTTATTCTACATCCCTAATCCTACCCAATACCTAAACTTAACAACTATCGTACTAACTATTAATAAGCAGCAAATTAGGAATGTATTGAGGAAAAAGTTGTAGTTAATAGTGAATAAGTGTTCCCTTTTCTAAAGTGTTACCAAATAAAATGTTTTACCAATTAAGTCATTGCTGTTTTTTACCGCATATATGTAAATTATGCTTGTTATAGATTTGATTTGTTAAGTTCGCTACACTTTTTTTTAACCACATAATTCTTAATAAAAATGGCACACTTCTCCAGTTATTTCGTCCACTTAGCGGCTGTTCGCACAAAAGACGGTAACTGTAACGATAAATTAAGCGTATAGCATTAGTTCTGGCAGGTCACTTGAGTCAAGCTTGCATCAGATGACTCTCATCAGTTATTGCTGCTCTCACTGTTTATTCATCATGACAGGCTGTATGGATGGGAAGGGAGTTTTTGCCCAGAACAGATCTATACCGCCAAACCAAACTGTATGCTAAGTGTCTAGCATTTTGACGAAAGTGGTCCTGACAGAAGTTTTAATAATCATTATACATCAATGAGAATAAAGAAGTCCACACTACAACTACACAAAACATGGACGAATTATATAGTTGGAATCACTTTTAGAATGATTTTTTCCTGATAAAATCATTGACAGCCAATCAGAATCAGAGTTTAAAAAGCATGAACATTTAAAGTTTAGGCAACAAAACTTCAGAATTGTGCAAAACTGCTATCGTGTGTTAATTTGGATGCTGATATACAGGTATCAGTTATCTTTCTTGGTGCGAACAGGCCTGTAATTTCCACCTCTTTCTAACAATCATCTGCAATGGCGCATTAAAATCTGCCTCCATCTAATCAACAAACAATGGATGGAATCATGTCCCCGCCTTACATTCACAATACAAAAGAAAAGATCTGTCACTGTTGTTACATCGCAACTTAATCATTGCCAACTTAAAGCAGACGATCACTATAGAATATTCTCAAAATTAAAGTAGGCCAGATGTTGAACGTTTTCTGAAGTCCCCACAAACTAGTCGACCAGCAAAATAGTGTACTGCGTCGTGCAAAGTGCTTACAGCACTAATTTTGTGGGAGTGTTTGTGTGGTTACTTGATTTGCATAATTCCTTTAGTGATCTGCCAGTGGGCGTAATTCATTTTTAGTGAATTCCCTCCAGTGTGCATCACTGCCAACAAAAACAAAAAAAAAATATTGATTCATGTGCATAAATACTTTTTTTTAAAGAGCATAAAACATTAAAACAAATATTATATTTCAAGTATTTTTTTTTAAATAACAGTGATATGTAGAACTCGGACTCAGTCTATATGGCTGGATCTTGAAAAGGAGTCCTTGCTACTGTACATAAAAGATCTTCTTGAGAATCAGGCTTCATGAATGAAATCAATCAGACAATAACTGCTGTTCAGGCAGCGAGAGAAAGACATGCATACAAGAGCACAAGTAGCCTAATCTCAGCAGTTCTTTTGTGGTGGAAAGCCGTACCATCCTGACAGACGTAACCAGGCGAGCTGAAGGGGCTGTGCTATGAAGTAGTGTGTTTGTCAGACTGCTGAGGCAAACTCATGAGTCCTGATGACTAACAAAACAGAACATGGTTACACTTTATTTTAAGGTGTCCTTGTTACAGTGTAATTATACATTTAATTTACTATATGCTTAGGGTTACTTGCATGTAATCATGCATAATTAATTGTTATTATAATAGTAAGTATGTAACTTGTTAAACAAGGACACATTAAAATAAAGTGTTACCCAGAATATTTTATGCATCTTCTTGATAATTGGGATTGGGACATAATCCAGGCCACATTCAAACCCAGGTCACCACAAGCACAACAGCTATTTTGAATGCAGTGGTCACCAGAATGACCCTCAGTGAAACGGATGGAGTATTTTTTTAGGTCAAAATCCTGAAATGTTTTTGTTTTTGTTTGTTTGTTTTTGAATGAGTTTTTTGACAAATACATGAAATACATCAGTAATACCCTCTTGTGTGTGTGTTTATATGTTTTATTTTATTTTATTATTTTCACTTTTGCAATTGCTAACAAGTGGCTAACTGGAATGAACATTATGCTAAACAGGTAAACTAATTTATTTTTACAGCATTATGTTGATAATTGCTCTATTGCAAAGTATTCTAACTCAGACTTGAAGTTAAAAAGGTCTTAATGATGGATTTGTTTCTTACAAACATGCAGCGTTTCACTTTACAAGATGTCAATTGATGGACTGGAGTCGTGTGGATTACTTGTGGATTACTGTGATGTTTGTATCAGCTGTTTGGACTCTCATTCTGACGGCACCCATTCCCTGCAGGGGAACCATTGATGAGTAACTGATGTCATGACAAATTTCTCCAAATCAGT
Source organism: Ptychobarbus kaznakovi (assembly GCA_027422405.1). NCBI lineage: Eukaryota > Metazoa > Chordata > Actinopteri > Cypriniformes > Cyprinidae > Ptychobarbus > Ptychobarbus kaznakovi. Next base: position 7,087,554 of record CM049813.1, read on the forward strand.
TCCAAAGATTTAACAACCCCATGTAATTCTTGGATGGTCTAATGTAGATGTGCACATTTTAAAGAAAGTTGGTCACACTTTATTGTATGATGTCTTTGTTACAGTGTAGTTATACATTTAATTACTGGGAAATTTTAATTTACTACATATACTTACTATATGTTTAGAGTTGGGATTGGGGTTTGGTTTAGGGTTAATTGCATGTTATTAGATATAATTTATTGTTATTATAATAGTAAGTACATGTCACTTGTAACAAGGAGGACACCTTAAAATAAAGTGTTACAATACATTCTTGGCAAATTTTCATTTTTAGGTGAACTAGTGTAAATTAATCTGTTCAAGTGTAGTGTAGTTTTGTTCGTAGCCTGTTGCACAGCTAACTACTTTAGCTTAACGACTGTAGCTTAAATGACGAGCATCTCCTAACCTGAGAAGCAGTTTGGAAGTAGCTTCTCGACACTGATAAAATGCGTTAAAGAGCTGGGAACCCGTACTGAACCGAGTAGACTTCCACAGAATTCAAAACAGAGCCTCTACTAATTGCCTGTCTGTCTGCGTTCTGATCTCCACACCTGCATTATCTGAGACGGAATCTTCCAGAACGCCCGGCAGTCAGTCTGTCGTCCCCACTGATCTCGGGAAACGGGCTGTGGAAGGAGCTACTGCCACCACAGATACGTCACACTGATTGCTTTGCGTTCGCCGGTGTATGTTAATGCTGGCCCATGGCAGCTGGCATTCTCACAGACCACTGCATAGAAAATGGACCGATTTTCGGATTTAATTACCCACAATGGATTTTACCCCTTCTCTCTCTGTTCCTATCCTCTTAGCAGCCAGAAAACATTTATTTCGAAAACAGGACAAGACAAATGACAAGACCACGGCCTTCCACCCCATTCATTGGCTCGGTCCGTGCATTCGTGTTTGTTTTAATCCGATGACAATGGATGATTCATTAGCATAGCTGAATATGGGCATTTGGACCAATGACAGCTCGGATCTCCGCTGCAGCTGTTGTTGTTGCTTGATATCATTCCCCTTTGCATTTCAAAAACTTCCAGTGATCTCTTTGCACTTCATTTAAATGAAAATGTGTGCGCCGTCTTCTGCAATATTTCCAAAGCTTGTCATTTCTGCATTTGCATTTCCCTTTGTCAATATTTTGTTGTCACACTATTATACAGTAAGTTAGACATTATGGAAAGATGGTGGGTGGCAAAACCTTACATCTAATTAATTGCTGTGTGAATAAAGACCTCAGATAAGCAGTGTTGTTTTATTTTCATTCATTGCATCTAGGCCACTGTTACTGTATCAATGCAATACAATTACAATTTCTGTTTATATTTTGAATGTATTAGTTTTATTTTATTTATTTTTTCATATAAAAAATGTAATTTGCATGTTTTCATTGGCATTGCTGATATACTGGGATTTTCACGCACAACCATCTCTAGGGTTTACAGAGAATGGTCCGAAAAAGAGAAAATATCCAGTGAGCAGCAGTTGTGTGGACAAAATGCCTTGTTGATGTCAGAGGTCAGAGGAGAATGGGCAGACTGGTTAGAGATGATAGAAAGGTAACAATAACTCAAATAACCACTCGTTACAACCAAGGTATGCAGAATACCATCTCTGAACGCACAACACGTCGAACCCTGAAGCAGATGGCTACAGCAGCAGAAGACCACACCGGGTGCCACTCCTGTCAGCTAAGAACAGAAACGGAGGCTACAAACACAGGCTCACCAAAATTGGACAATAGAAGATTGGAAAAACATTGCCTGGTCTGATGAGTCTCGATTTATGCTGCGACATTCAGATAGGGTAGGGTCAGAATTTGGCGTAAAGAACTTGGGCCATGAAAGTACTCAAACATTTTACTCAAGTGAAAGTAAAGATATGGAAAATTTTATCAATTAAAAATACAAGTATAGCCAAAAACCTTGAGTAAAAGTAAAAAAAATACCTTTAAATTGTCAAGTATTAGAAAAGTAGAAGTAGAAGATATCAGAAGTTTGGTTAAAGGAGAAAACGGTTCAGGTCAAACACATATATTTAGTGCAGCGATAATTAAAATTCAGCCCAGCGGAACACACAAACACACAAAAAATGGCAGGGAAAGGGTAAAAGGAAACTTCATTCTTTCCACCCTCATGTTTAGTGGTACACCCCTTTGTGAGGACTAAGTTTAATATAACATGTTTTCTTGTTAATAATATAACTTAGATTACACATTTTTCAGTTTTACTTTGCAAAAATGGTACACCCCACAACAAAAAACTACTAAATCAGACTTTGTTTGGCCTCCATGATTTTTAATAAAAAGTACTCAATTTTGCCAAATCTTTTTCACTCAAGTGAAAGTAAAGATACTCAGTGAAAATTTTACTCAATCAGAAATAAGTGGCCTTAATGTGTGTACATTGTCAGTATGCACGACGACCAAGGGCACGGAGTGATAGTAGCATCTTCTCTTTCAGTATAGAGCAAATTTGTGAAATGATACTGAAATGAGTCCCCGAAAAGTGCAGCCCCAAAAGACACTGCCACCACATGTTTACTTAGGCACCATATTTTTCTTTGTATTTTTTGCGACGCCATCTGACAGTTCCAAAAACATTTATCTTGGTCTATACAGAGTATAGAGTCCCAAGTCTTCATCTTGGTCAGCATGGGCCCTAACTCTAGGGAGAAAACGAAACATAATGCAATGTCACAGGTCAAACACATATATCTAGTGCTGTGAGATGGTTGCGTTCCATCTTTTTTAATGTTTTACCACTTTTGCTACAATTCTGATAAGTAAAGCTTTGCATCTTCTTGTAGCCTTCACCTTTCTTGTGTAAAGAAATTAACACACACACACATGAAATGGGAAGGGGTTTTCTTTAAGTAAACCCTTTTATTACTGTCAGGGAAAGGGATTAAAAGGAAACTTCAGTGGGGTGTTCATTTTTGCATCACCCTAATTTGAGTCTGAAAATGCCATCCCATGTTATAATATATATATATATATATTGAGATATGAATGCATGATGCATTTATATAGCTCTTTATTGTGTATTGTTGTACACCCAAAGCGCTTCACAATCATGTGGGGGGTCTCTCCTCAACCCCCACCAGTGTGCAGCATCCACTTGGATGATGCGACGGCTGCCACAGGACAACGGCGCCAGTGCGCTCACCACACACCAGCCATCTCTCTTCTTATAAGACAAGTATGGGAAGTCCAAAAACTGCACAATGTGAATATGACAGTAACTCATACAACCCCTGTTAATGAATCAATATTTTTAACTTGACCGTCGTGTTCACTTTGTGTTGTTTCTGAAGTGGTCCTGTCCCCTTGCATTACACGGACTAAAAGTCTTTGCTTGTGTTCATCTGAAGAAAGAAAGTCATAAACATCTGCGACGACATGAGAATCTTAATTTTGGGGGGAATTATCACTTTTAATAAAAATGTGATGCAGAGGTTAGAAACATTCCAGACAGAATGCAAGAATGGGCTGAATTAATGAGGAGAGTCATAGAATTATAACATACAACATTAACGTTTTGAAAGGCCACTTTTTTAGTGTTGTCTACGTCACTGTCTAAAAGGATAATTCATCTTTTAATTGTTTATTTGGGGCATTTTTATTTGGGCTTTTTCTCAGAATATATTGAATTAATTAATTAATGATGCATTTATATAGCGCTTTATTGTGTATTGTTGTACACCCAAAGCACTTTACAATCATGTGGGGGGGTCTCTCCTCAACCACCACCAGTGTGCAGCATCCACTTGGATGATGCGACGGCTGCCACAGGACAACGGCGCCAGTGCGCTCACCACACACCGGCTACAGGTGGAGAGGAGAGAGAGTCATTGAGCCAATCAAGTGGATGGGGATTATTAGGAGGCCATGATTGACAAGGGCCAGTGGAGGGAGTTTGGCCAGGACACCGGGGTTACACCCCTACTCTTTACGAGAAGTGCCATGGGATTTTTAATGACCACAGAGAGTCAGGACCTCGGTTTTGCTACATATTATATTGCTACATAATTATTAGTGACTAATAATATGAATTAATGAGCAAATCATGTAACTATTAAGATTAAAAAAATATTAATTTGAGAGTCCAAATTCCTACTCAATGTCACATAATGACATTATTAAAACAACGTATCCACTACCTGTAAGAACATCACAACATGAATTACAATTAAGTAAACATACAATGTTCATTTAAACACTTTCTTGGAGATTTGTAACATTTAATTAAAAAAAAAATCCCACAAAAATATAATTATATTTACATTTTCATCACTGATTTTATTTGCACTCAATCTTGTGCAATCAGCTAATATAGTTCACAGGTAATGGCTCTATCAAAACAGAAAGAATAATGAATAAACTTTTTGGGGGGAAACGCAACTTTGCTACCTTAACATGCTTCCTCAGATTTGATGGTGAACTTCTGAAGCCAGACATTTACCTGATGAAAGTCATACCTGAAGTAGAACTGTGTGCTTGATGTGTGAAAACAATGATCATTGGTTCTCATGTCAAGCATGCACTTTTGAGCTTCCGTTTTCCATATTTAATGCGCATAAGATCAAATAAAAATGTAATGTACTTTTTAAGTTGAAATTAAATTGTAAGGAGTAAAAAGTACTGTTTCTTCAGAAATGTAATCAAGTAAAAGTACAAGTATTCAGTTTAAATTGTACTTGAATAAAGTAAAAATCCCCCCAAAATAATACTTAAAGTAATCAAGTAAAATTACTCAAGTATATTACACCTCTGCTTTGGGCCCCTTAGTACCAATTGAGCATCGTTTAAACACCACATCCTACCTGAGTATTGTTGCTGACCATGTCCATCCCTTTATGACTACAGTGTACAAATCTTCTGATGGCTACTTCCAGCAGGATAATGCACCATCACAAAGCTCAAATCATCTCAGACTGGTTTCTTGAACATGACAATGAGTTCACTTTACTCAAATGGCCTCCACAGTCACCAGATCTCAATCCAATAGAGCACCTTTGGGATGTGGTGGAACGGGAGATTCGCATCATGGATGTGCAGCCGACAAATCTGCAGCAACTGCGTGATGCTATCATGTCAATATGGACCAAAATCTCTGAGGAATGTTTCCAACAACTTGTTGAATCTATGCCACAAAGAATTAAGGCAGTTCAGCAAAAGGGGGTCCAACCCAGTACTAGCAAGGTGTACCTAATAAAGTGGCCAGTGAGTGTATATATATATATATAATATAAAATACATGTTATTGAAAAAATGTGTGTATGTATATATATATATATATATATACACACACACAATTTTTTTAATTCAATAACATTTATTTCATTTATAGTAACCTTTTTCATGGTTTTAGATTTATTAAACTATAATGAATACATAATGTGTAATACATAATATATAATGTGCTGAGTGATTAAATCTAATTTTATTTTCAATTACGATTTTTTTCCTTCCAGTGATTATTAACACAAAGTTATCAAAATAAAACGATTAAAACAAGACAAAAAGACAATAAAATATTATATTATTGAGATAAATTATTGTGCTGCATTCAGCTTCCTAGTCATTCAACACAGTTTATTTAGCTCATTTAGCTTTTACATTTTTTATTTACATTTCTTGTTCATATGATTTTTTTATTTACAGATCAAGGAAATCCAGTTTTTATTTTAATTTTTGTTTATTTGTAATCCAAGTTCATATTTTAAGTTATTTATAAGTTCAATAAATGCATTGTTTCTGAAGTCTATGAATAATCACATTAAATAATTGTAATAGTCACGTAAATAATCATCTTTTTATTATTTTTGCCATACTAAGGCATCCTTAATTACATCTAAACAGCGAGAGAGAGAGAGAGAGAGAGAGAGAGAGAGAGAGAGAGAGAGAGAGAGAGAGAGAGAGAGAGAGAGAGAGAGAGAGCATGTGTCAGTGGGTAAGATGTGCAACTTCTAACTGTGCATATGTTTTGTCATGTGGTCCATACAGTATATTTAGTAAGGGCTAATCATATACAGCTAATTAATTATTAAATGAAGCATAAACAGTAGCTGTGGGTGCCTAAGCTGTGTCAGTGGCTCAACTAATTATATCCCAAATATTATTACAACATGTTTAAAAATTATTTCAGTAGATTCAAATATTCCAAATATTAAATGCTTTTCTGGCTGGGTTTTGGACTTTTGGAATGGGATTGTGTATTAAAAGCATTTTTTTCCTCATATAATTGATTTGAAATGTAAATCATATTTATCAATAATTCATGTGTTTTTATTAATATTAATAATACTTATTAATAATTCAATTAACACCACACTTTACATGACACAGCTCTCTCTATATATATATATATATATATATATATATATATATAGGCCTTTTGTATTTTCATGGCCTTATGATATAGACACTTGACAGCACACCATTTCAGTTGACAGAACGTATCCTGTAATATAATTAGACATATTAGTTTTACCTCAGCTGATATCTCATTTCTCTGATATCTCAAAGGACAGTCTAAGCAAAAAGTGTCCTGGGTAATCCCATTCTTCCCTATATATATATATTCATTAGGTGTGCAGCAGTATTACATTTACCTTTGCCCTGTTATTATTATTCAGTAATTTATTTGTGGAATATTTAATTTCAATGTCTTTTCATTTCAAATCACAGTCTCAGTGCCCTGTGGACACATTCTGGGGTGTTATTCACTCCACACACTGCTGTAGCTAAACTGACAGCATTAATTGGGAAATGATGCAACCTGTTTTGTTTGGTGATTAGTCGTGCTACCATCTGGACTGTTTTCTGCAGAGGAACCCTCACACATGAGTGAGCGAAATGTGCCACCAAAAAAACGCTTCCCACCATTATACGTCACACAGGCCACACGCGCGCTATCACCTTCAACAACACCCCTGCGAAACATAACAGAAATAACAAAACCCCAGACTGGTTGGAAGAATATCTCAGACAAAACCTTGTGATGCATTGGGGTTTCATATTAAAGTGAGAACTATAGCACCTAAATGTAGTTGTACATTTGTATGAATTTCTTTGCGTTAGAAATAAAATATTAAACCAAGTTAAACCAATGATTGTTTAGAACTGTTTTTGCTTTTAAACAGTGCTTGATCTGTGGCTATTTCTCTCTTGATTCCATCAATATGACATTTTCACTGGAGAAAGCAATATTATGGATAGTGGACTCATAATTTAGCTGGAAGCAATGGTTTGAAGTTAAAAAATTGTTAATGATGGTTTTGTTTCTCACAAACGTCTTGCTTTTCACTTCACAATATATTAATTGATAGACTGGAGTTGTGTGGATTATTTGTGGATTATTGTGATGTTTTTATCAGCTCTCATTCTGACGCCACCTTGTTAAGGATCTAATATGTGTTTGAATATCCTTTTGCGTGATCTTTACAACCTGAAAGCGACAATGGATTATGTACCTCAGATCTTGAAAATAAATTATGCTAAAGAATACATGAACATTCGACCTGTGAAGCAACAAGTGTGTTCAATGTCAAAGATTGTTATCTGGCACTCAGTATGTATTTTTAAGCATGTCAAAATGGTTTATTATTTATGAATTAGACTTAACAATTTCATTGAGAGAGAGTCCGTGCCCACACTTGGCTGTGATGTTTGATTGATTTTGTCACAGCCTTGTAGCAGCTGGCGAACAGACGAATTGATGTATCATTATTTAGCAGTACAATTTCGTTTATTAAAGTACTAAAATAATGGTTAATGAAACCTAAATCATTCAGAGCCAGCAAATTTACTGAATGTGAAGTTGATTGGCAAAAATCGAATAAACCTTGGAATGGAATAATCAGCTAATTATGAACGTTTCTCATGAATTACCAAAAAGTAATTCTTTGTCTTGAAGTATTGCATTGTTTGGATTCATCGTATCTTCTCCATTGGTGTGCTGTGACTGTGAAGTAAATAAAAAAACCTTGATTCCAGCCTCTGTAGTGTCAATGTGAGCGAAGACTCTCTCTGTCTCCAGCAGATACCTGTGAGGATTCGCAATGACAAGAATTCCAAACTACGTATGAAGTCTTAGAACAATCTGTCATAATGTAGATCATTCTGACCTTGACCTTGATGATTATGCAGCAAAAACTTGACAGGCTGGAAAACTATCTGTTACTGTTCAACTCAATGCAGAGCATGTTCTATTACATATGGTACAACATCACCAAATGCATTTGTTTTCCTGCAAAGGCATGAAAAACAAGTTGTCCTTCAGGTGGGAAACATATATTACTCTCTTATATAAAAGTTATTCAATGGTTCTTTCCAGCACTTTACATTCAAAATTATTAGTTATCAAGAGCTAAGTTTTTGACCTGGCAACAGTAGATTTGTAGGTAGGTTGTTCAGAAAATGAAAATGTTACAAGATTATATAGATATTTTATATTTTAATATTTAATATTTTATTTTTATTTTCTGAACAACCTCCCAATTATTTGCATCTGTTTAAACGTGAAAGCTCCAGTCCCCATTCACTGCAATTGCATGGAAAGGAGTAGCTAGTACATAATTTAATTTTTATTTTTTCCTTGTTCAGAAAAAAAGTCATATGGAACAACAACAAGGGTGAGTAAATGATCATAGAAAAATTAAAAGGTTCTCCCTGGGCTGTAAGAGCCAAATTATTGTATAAATACAAAAGACATGGAATAGAATGCTTTATAACCACCAATTGTATGATGCTTTTATGGTGCTTTTGCATCTTTTTTAAGCTTGAAAGCTCCAAACCTTGTTCATTGTAATTGCATGGAAAAGAGTGGTTAGTACATTTTTCAGAATTCCTCCTTTTGTGTTGTTCAGAAGAAAGATATTTACATGGTGTGCAACAACATAGATGAGTAAATGATGATATAAAAACTCAAAAAAGCTTCTCCTTTGGCTGTAAAAGTAAAAAAAAAAAAGAATTCCGGAAATGTTGGGACTTTTTTAAATTTGAATAAAATGAAAACTAAAAAACTTTAAACTCACATGAGACAATATTTTATTCACAACAGAACATAGAGAACACAACAAATGTTTAAACAGATACATTTTATACTTATATCCACTAAATGAGGATACAATTTTAATTTCACATTTGAATGCCTTCTACAGGTCTCAAAAAAGTTGGCATGAAAATGCAAGATATTTTGTAAAGATTCAGCTGGGAGAACATCTAGCAACCAATTAGGTTAATTGGCATCAGGTCTGTAACATGATTAGCTATAAATGGGATGTCTTAGAGAGGCAGAGTCTCTCAGAAGGAAAGATGGGCAGAGGCTCTCCAATCTGTGAAAGAGTGTGTAAAAAGATTGTGGAATACTTTAAAAACAATGTTCCTCAATGTCAAATTGCAAAGGCTTTGCGAATCTTGTCATCTACAGTGCATAACATCATCAAAAGATTCAGAGAAACTGGAGAAATCTCTGTGCATAAGGGACAAAGCCAAATTACTTTGTTGAATGCCGGTGATCTTTGGGCCCTCAGACGACACTACATCACTCATCGGCATGATTCTGTCATTGACATTACTAAATGGGCCCAGGAATACTTCCAGAAACCGTTGTTGGTAAACACAATCCGCTGGCCATTTTCAGATGTCAACTAAAGCTCTATCATGCAAAAAGGAAGCCATATGTAAACATGGTTCAGAAGCGCCGTCATGTCATGTGGGCCAAGGCTCAATTAAAATGGACTGTCCAAATTTGACATTCTTGTTGGAAATCATGGACGCCGTGTCCTCCAGGCTAAAGAAGAGAGAGAGACCTTCCAGCGTGTTATCAGCATTCAGTTCAAAAGCCAGCATCTCTGATGGTATGGGCGTGCATAGGCACATAAGGTATGGGGATCTTCCATGTTTTGGAAGGCACTATGAATGCTGAAAGGTATATAAAGGTTTTAGTGCAACATATGCTCCCCTCCAGATGATGTCTATTTCAGGGATGGCCTTGTGTATTTCAGCAGAACAATGCAAAACCACATCCTGCAGCTATTACAACAGCATGGCTTTGTGTTAGAAGAGTCCGTGTGCTGAATTGGCCTGCCTGCAGTTCAGATCTTTCAACTATAGAGAACATTTGGCACATCATTAAACGAAAAATACACCAAAGATGACACGAACTCGTCAGCAGCTGGAAAACCTATATCAGGCAAGAATGGGACCAGATTCCAACACCAAAACTCCAGAAACTCATGTCCAGACGTCTTCAAACTGTTATGAGAAGAAGAGGACAATCTACACCATGGTAAACATGCCCCCGACCCAACTGTTTTGAGACCTGTAGCAGGCATCAAATTTAAAATGAGCTAATTTTGTGCCTAAAATTTGAAACATTTCTTAATTTAAACATTTGTTATATTATATATGTTCTATTGTGAATAAAATATTGGCTCATGGGAATTTAATTCATGGGAATTAAATTTTTTAGTTTTCATTTTATAAAAAAATAAATAAAAATAAAAACATCCTGACATTTCCGGAATTCGGGTTGTGTAAATTGTATGGACCACTTTTATTATGCTTCTTCAAGCTTGACAATTCTAGGCCCCATTGTAACTGCATGGAAGTGCTGCTATTACATTATTCAAAATTCAACATAGGCTCATTCAAAATACATGCCTCTAAATACATTTCTGCAAAACTGAAGAAAAAAAACGTACAAAAGAAATGCTGCAGATTCCAGTTGAAATGAACACTAGAGGCAGTAAAACTCTGACACCTTTTATTCCTTTTCACACAAAGTATTATTTGCAGGTCGAATAATAAAGCCTTATTTTTGCACAATTAATTGAGGAATATTATGTTATTAATTTGAGAAAAAATGTAACATGCTGCAATATTATAAAACTGATACTTTTGAGGGTTAGTGTCACATCCGTATCCAGCGATACGATAGACCATTAAATTCTAGCGACACTCAGGGGCGCGGGAACAGGGGTGCTGAGGGTGCTGCAGCACCCCCTGTTTTTTGGATCACGTTAATGTTCAGGACCTCGTGAGGGAGTTTATCAGCGTCACACCAGAGCGCAAAGCCACGTTTGGAGTTCCAAATTCATAAGGTTAAATGCTGACTGTTATTTTGCATATATGACACCGTGTGCTTGTTAACTACTGTTACTGCCATGCAGAATATTTGTATAATATTTATTAGTCTTTCTGGTTGTTATTTGTGATATATTATGTGTTATCATCATAATCTTAAAAACAGCAGAGGGGTTTGCAGAATGTGGCCCATTCCGTTAAGTTGCTTTAGGGTTGCCTGTTTAAGTCGTTGCTGTATCTGTCACTTGCATTGATCGGCCGTAGAGTAAAACAGCGCTCTTTAGTCCATCTGCTTATCTCTCTCTCTCTCTCTCTCTGGTTGCTGTTTACCAAAGTTTGTAGAAATTTGGAGTGTTAATGAGGTATTTTACGTGTTATACGAGCAATGAAATGATTTTTGCTTTTTAAACGTGTAAAAAAATTATTTTGAATGAAGTGTGAATAGTTGCGTAACTTAAGATAAATTTGTTATAGGCTAATAAAGATTCATTTAGACATTTCTATGGTTGCTCCGATTGTTTATAACATTTAGTTTACATTGGCTATTTTGCTATCTATTTCTATGTGATCTTGCATATTTACCATTTGCCCATTAATTTAACAGTTGTAAGAAAAAGTTTCAAAGTTATTAAACATAGGCTCATTCATCCTGCCAAATACATGCTGTAGGTTGTGGCTTCTAAATACATTTCTGCAAAACTTTCCCTTCTCCCAAAACAGCTTATAGTAAAATAGTTCACGTTACATAAAGTTAAAGAAATGCTTTTAAGCAACGACCAAGCGGCCAGCATCAGAGTTTCGCCATGTTTGATTAATTTGCCTTATCAAAATCACGACTTGACTAAAATAAAATCGATAGATAGCCTATAAACAGTTCAAGCATATCACAGTGTTAGTTTAAAGTTTAACCTATATAAATGTGCAATATCCAACAGTTTGTGTGGAGAGTGACACCTTTTATTCCTTTACAGTCACGCCGTGTGATTTTTTTCTCATAAAGGTAAGAGTAATATTATTTGAACTGTAAAGGTCTCTTTTATTTGTGTGCATTCACAATATCAACATTGTGCTTTTATAAAATAAGAAAACAGAGAATGCACTTTCTGCCGGTTTTGAACAAGAGCGCTTCAATTGAACCGAAACTCGGCAACTCGAAACTGGCTCAGAATATGATAAATATATCTATAGAAAGCTTTAAAATACTACTTTAAAACGAAATAATTCAAAGCAAAGCAAAAACTCTTCATTAGCCTATGTAATCCGTTAAGATGCATATATTTCTCTCTGCGCGTCCAATGAGGAGATGGCGAGTCATTTTTCCCGTCACCTCACCATCTAAAATATAAAAATAAGGGAAAGCCTAAAACAGGCCCGATTATAATTTGCGTTTTATTTTATAATTGTATTCAATAATAATAAAAAGTATGTAAATCTTTGTCCTTGAAATTTAAAGGATTTGCTTTAAAACAGCTTTAAAATTACTTTATTGCATTCCAGATGCTTTTAAAAGAACTTTTCACTATACATTTTAAGGGCTTTTAACTTGAATAAAACATTGTTATGAATTCATTGTAGCCTATTCATTTGTAAAATAGCTAATTGTTGTCTAACACGATCTCATGAAAGTGCGTAGGCTATAGCAGATTTTCTGTTTCTATTTGGCGTAATACGCAGAAATTGATACCCCCCCCCACAGCACCCCTACATAAAACACCTTCCCGCGCCCCTGGCGACACTCTCCGGATATTTTAATCCTTAACCACCACAATACGTACCTGAAGCAATGTAATAAAAGCACAGCAATACCTGCCTATATCAACGTAACAAAAGCTCCATTCACTGGACGTTTCACTTTGAAACTGCCTCAGTGTAGTATAGGTAATAACGGTGATGCAGAAATGTATTTAGAGGCACGTATTTCCACTGAGCCTGGGTTGCCAAAATCGCTACTGGTGTGTTGTTCAGAAGAAAGAAAGCCATATGGATTGCAATGACAAGGGTCAGTAAATGATAATAGAATAAAAAAAAGGTTCTAGTTTGCCTGTAAAAGCCAAACTATTGTGTACAATACATGTAATATTACACAGTTGTATGCACCACTTTTATTATGATTTTATTTAGCTTTTTCAAACTTGACAATTACAGTCCCCGTTGTAATTGCATGGAAAAAAGTGGCTATTACATATTTCATAATTTATCCTAAAAAAAGACAGCTATATGGATTGCAATGACAAAGGTCAGTAAATTATGTAAAAAAAAAAGTTCTCGTTTAGTGGTAAAAGCAATTCTGGGAGCTTTAAGAGTATATTGTCTTTGAGTGTGGGCTGAAGGCGGATCGCTCCATTGCTGATTATACATCAGTAGCCTCGTCTCTTATCTGTGTTCAGGGCTGCACTTCTTCCTTGCATGTCCACATCGTTCCTCTCCTCAGGACCATCTGTTCCATGCTGCCAATCTTTAGTGGTTGCCAGATCCTGCTTCCTTGATCCTCCGTTCTCTCACCGACTGCAGCTGAGAGGATACAACCGTTGTAACATCAGAGGTAATCCCTCTTTTTGGCTTTCACTCAGAGAGGCACGATTAGAGGACGTCCTGCTAAGTGTCTCAAATACAGTACTGCTATTGTGTGTTCACTTGATTTCACAAAGGTCAGTGTCTAACGTACAGTAGCTTTAAGGAGTTTAATAATACATGATTGTAATTAGAGAGCAAGTATCATATCCAGTATTATTTTAATACTATTGCAGTATTTATTAAAAGTTTGAATTAGCTTTTATTTTTATATTTTTCGAGGTTTCATTTTAATTTTAGGTTTAGGTTTTAGTACTGTTTGTGCTTTTTTGAATTAATTTTAAATCTTTAACTTTTAAGTTTTAGTAACTTTAGTACTTTAGAATGCATGCAAATCATAAGAATGCATGAAAAAAGAAATCTAGTTTAAACACATATTCCATTATGCTGGTTTCATATGTGCTTTTGAAAAACTTTAAATGCCATTTCAAAAATTGATGCAAATGAATGACTCTTGGGGCCAGATTTACTAAACAGGTCAAATCAGCGCGAGAATGTAATTCCAAAACAGCTCTGACGGGCATGGAAATTTCTGCAGGTGATTTACTGACAACGCGCAAATAAAGAACACAGACGCAACATCTCATTTACATATCGACCAACGCAATATATCAAACAGTTAAATAATATCTGTGCAATAATTTATTTCTAAATAAGCAGATGGAGAAAAAAGAGCCAGTTCCCTCCGGCAGACGAACCAGTTATATCAAACACATTATTATTTATTTCTATATAAGCGGAGCCAATCAGGTGTGGATGATTTACTTACGGCACAGGCGCAAAATAGTTTAAGACATGTGTTTCAGGCGGTAAATATTTGCGCAAATATCAGTAATTTGACAAGCGCAAACGTTAGTAAACCGTGCCGCTTGATTCATTTTAATGATCTCTTGCCATAACTTTTGCGCCTGAAAGAAAGGGAAACTCCTACAAACTCCTGCATATTCAATAAGGTCAGGTGCAAAAATAACTATGTCCACACCTTTTCAGCGCTAATTCTTTACTGTGCGTCTTTAGTAAAACCTGACAGTACTATTTTAATGCCAAAAGACGGTTTGTGCTGGCGCAAGCTGTTAGTAAATCTGGCCCTTGGGTAACCATCATGTGAAAAGCAATAACTTTATTTCCTTACAACTTGAATATATTTTACTGTGCACATCTAAGTAATTATTTTCAGAAATGTTTTTTACATTTATGTTGTAAGGTAAACGGTATTTAAAACAACAACAACAACAACAACAATGAATTATTAATTCATAAATATCATTACATTTTTTGAAAGTCACATCACATGACATTTTACTATCATTAAAGGTCAAACTATGTGATATATATGTTATTAATAAAATTTTATGTTTTTGTTCTGCACATTGATTTCACCACATGACAAACAAAAAGTGTTTTTAAGCAAAAAATATTAAAATATCAAAACAATATTTTCTTATAAACAATTTCATTCTTTTAATTAAAATAAAGGAATCAAATCAGCAATTTAAACATGCTTATGATGGAAGAAGTGTATTCATTGCTTTGTATGAATTTTGAATAAATGAATAGACAGGACAAAAAATGAGCATCACGCCATTGACCCCTATATGATTAATGCTCTGTATTTAAACGAGAGCTTTGTGTGAAGAACAGAGCTGAAGACATCTTTTCCCTCGTAATAGTCAGGTGATCTTTTCTTGACTGGCTGAGTTTGCTTGTGGATCACCTCCAGGTGTTCCTTTTGTTAGTATATGACAGTCACATCCCTGAACTGACTGAGGCGGCTCCACGCTGAAATAAAGCTTCCAGAACAAAGCCGAAGAGAGCTGTGGCATTGCATTATTCAGTGTATTGAACATTTTCTGTCGTGAAATGGCATGCTCTTGTGATTGTGCCAATGACTCAAACAACATCACAATATGCGGTTTACATCAAAAAGATGCTATTCAAGGCTTTGGGCCTTGAAAGCTTGTTATTGTTGATTTAATTTCCATTTGAATTTTCCATATGATAATAGACGGATTGTTGCCTCCATATCTATCAAATATGCATGTAAACGGACAGTTGAGCCAAAAATTTAAATTCTGCCATCATTTACTCTCCCACGTGTTGCTCCAAATTAGTAATACTTACTTTTTTCCATCACACACACACACACACACACACACACAGATGTTTTGCAGAATGTCCATTGTGACCAGATTTCAATAAGCAAAAATAGCAAATTAGTAAACTGTATATATGACTTATGTACTGTACTCCAATTTTCTAACATCATTTACATAACTTTATTCAAATGTGTTGTGTTGCTGTTGATTCCGTGCGCTGTGGCAGAGGAGAAGATTATCATTGGACAATCATGTAATTTAATTTTGTTTGTTTGTTTGTTTTTTGGTCAAACAAATCTATGGTGTCAAAGAAATCATATGGAGTAATTTTATGCATTTTTTTTATGTGGAACTTTTGGAGTTTGACAGTCCCTTATCACCATTTACTTTCATTGTATGGAAAAGAGCAGCGTGGACATTCTACTAAATGCCTGATGTGTTAAATATCTATTTAAAGGTACAGTTGAGACAAAAATTTACTTTTCATATATTGACGCTTGGTCAGGATCCCTCGGCATCGCTTTTTATCGCTCAGGGTACCCCTTTAGCGAAATGTTTTGACATGCAGGGTACTTCATTCCTTTCAGCTGTTTGCCTTATGCGTCAGATGAAGACGCGCATGTGTCAGATCACATGGCATGCAATTCCTTGCAAATGTAAAAGTATACATTTTAGAAAACCAAGGCCATAAAGAACAGAAGTTCTTAATGGAGTTCTTTACTCACATGTAGTTCTTTGCTTTCATTGTTATGGAAAAGAGCAGCCTGGACATTCTGCAAAACATCAAATTTTGTGTTCTATAGAAGAAACGGATGCATGGGGGTGAGTAAATGATGACATCATTTTCATATTTAGATGAACCATCCCTGGAAAATACATCATATTTGTAAAACACCATCAGTGTTGATTTAATTTCCATTTAAATTTGTTATGTAATAATAGACAGCTTATTGCCTTAATATTTGACATTTGTCAAATATCAATTTAAAGTGACAATTGAGCCAAAATTCACAATTATATCATAATTTACGCACCAACATGTTATTCCAAACCAATTTATTGATCTTTTTCCATACAACACAAAATGAGACATTTAGCAGAATGTCCAGGCTGCTCTTTTTCATTCAATGGAAGTGAATGATGACAAGGTTTCAAAAGAGCAACTTTAGCATTATGCTATATGTCTCATTTTGCATTCTACAGAAGAAAGAGAGCAATTTTAGAACAACATGGGAATAAGTAAACAATTACATAATTTTCATATTTAGGGGAACTATCCCTTGAAAATATATCAAATTTGTAAGACACCATCAATGTTGATTTAATATCAAACAGCTTATTGCCATGATATTTGCCATATCTGTATTCCAAACAAATGCCAATGAATTTTTTCAAGACAACAAAAAATAAAACATTTAGCAAAATGTCCATGCTGCTCCACAATGAAAGCAAATGGTGACCAGGTTTCAAAAGAGAGGCATTGATGTTCTACTAATCGTCTCATTTCTCATTTCAAGATTCTACAAAAAGCCCCTGGAACAACATGGGAATACATAAATGATGACATGATTTTCCTATTTAAGTGAACTATCACTGGAAAATACATCAGATTTGTTAGACACCCTCGTGTTTTAGCTCGGCTTTGAAACTTCAAGCGCAAATCTGATTTTAATGGAGTGGAACAAATGTACTTTATAAAAAAAAGGGAAATAGATATACTCTTTTTGAGTCTTGCATTATTCAGGATTAAATGTATTATTTATAGATATGCACAATTTTTATCAGGGAAACATGGTGGTGTGAGGTACATGCAGTTATGAGTTTTGCTCTCATCAAAGTGAAATAAAATCATTTGAATAAATAATGATGACACAGAAACATCAATTCAGCCTAATGATTCTCCAAAGGCGGAGGGTAGTTTTATGGAGTATTAATCTTTAAATGGTGCAAATTGCATCAGGAGTTGTATAGACTAAAGAATTTGTAAGTCTGCATGATAATTTCAGCACATCTCTCCGAAAGTGCTGTCTCTGTTGCTGGTAGAGGATGTTTACTTATGCATATTAGTATGTATGCGAGCATCTCCAGTGCCTACTGCGGGTCTTCTTTTGAAGCTACTTTTTCAAAATCACCTTGGGCTTGATCTACGCAAACAGCTGAATCAGCTCTCACTACTGGCTGTTATTCTCAAAGTCAAGCGTTGTTTGTTCCAGGTTTCCCATCTTAAAAGCTTCGTTTGAGTTCACAAAAGAGCCAAGATGAAGGCTGAGCTGAACCGCGGCCAGTGTAACGGTGTTCATTCAGTCAGCATTTTAATTATAAGCGGTGATCGCTAAAGCAACCATAACTTCTACTCTTGTCCATTTAAAGGTAAAATACATAATGCGATCAAATTTTAATTTTTACATTTTTAATAATTATAACAAACAATAATCAGTCTATGTATTTTCTATTTATTTATTCATAATTATAATTGGAAACCTCTCCTTTTTTCCTTGCTGAGAGAAAGAGGTAAATTAAAGGTGCTCAGCAGTTGCAGGAGTCGTTGTGTGTGTGAGTATAATGGATATTTCACTTCCAAAGAGTGTGTGTGTGTTGTTCTTATCAGTGACGTACAGAATGCAACACAGTTTTCTTTTGGTCCAACTGAAGATTTAGTTTTAAAACTTCAAAATGCAGCTGGTAAACAAGTGTTTCAGTGGAATACAGTTATTTGGAGTGAACAAAAGCACAGCATTTGGATGTTGAGCTCACAGGAGCAGCCTTCATAAACTTTACTGTTGGCCGTTATTGTGACAATCTGTTCCTTGTTTTATTAGTTGTGCACAAAACTGAAAAAAAAAACTAAATAACAATAAAAAAAAACATTTAGTGGTTTTGTCAGAAATTCCCATAATGGTGATTTGTGTGTAAGAAGTTAAACGGCGTTAAAAACTTGAGGAATGGGAAACTTTTCATTGGTGTATTGGGGTACAGTATGTTTTATTGCATGAAAACTAGTGACAGCAAACACTCTGCATGAAAGCTAGTCACAGAGACCCTTCCACAGCAAAAAATAGATCAAAATAAAAAGCCTACAAACGAAGAAAGAAAAAGACTGAACGAAAGACATTCTCAGTCAGATTATAGTGAGAAAAAACAATGCAATATTAACAATGAGTTACTTTGCATAAAAAATTTCAAATATATATATTACATATTTATTTTTCTTCTTCTTCTCCTCTTAATATTATTATTATTATGATTTAATTTTGCAGTACCACTGAAATTGCTAATATCTTTTTTTTTGTGATACCGAAAACACCAGATTATGAGCTGCTCATGTCTAAAAGAACACAGTGCCACACTCAACACACAACGCTTATATTTATTTAATTAAATCATAGCCTTTGCGATTTGATAATTGCACAAAGCCATGCCATGTTATCAGTTTTATTATATGAATATTGTGCAGCTCTAATCTTAAAAGCTTGTTATATGTTACCTGACGAAGAGACTTGGGCAAGCAAGCACCTAAAAACAAATCCTAGCAAGTATTTAGCAACAGGCTAGCAACTGCATAGCAATGTGCAACAACATGGCAGAGAGTTTGTTCATAAAATGTAGGTGTAATTAGTGTAGACATTTTAGTCAGTGGGATACACAAATGTAACCAAAAGACTAACTTTGTGAGATACCTTCCTGTCTGTTTAACAATGAATGGCATTCTTGCAGGTGTTTTTTTTTTACACCTTGGCATTGAGTGCTAGCAGAACAGCTGTGGTGATGAACTCATCCTGAGGCGCTAACACCTTTGCTGTAAGGCGAACGTCTCGACATGTCCTGTTCGGACACAACAAAACTGCCTACTCCCACCAGACTGGTGGCCCGCTGCCAGCTCCCTTACATTTGCTGTCCAGCACTGACTGCAGCTGGACAAACGCCGAGGGCTTGGACACAGCACTGTTTTTAGACCCAATAGGTCTGATGTACGGACATGTTTTCGCATCTCCCTCCAATCGCTGTTTGTCAGACAGATGTGGAAACTGGTGGGTCACTGTCAACAGAAGTGTGTGCAACACTCCCCTTTAAATCTTTAAAAAAATTATTTTCAAGATTATTGTCGACTTCCAATTTAAGTTGGCTGTGCTTTTCCCAAGTCTTCTGAATGCAAGTCTGTGTGCTGCTGCTAACTGCATGTTACATGTAGCTAGAAGCAATGTTGGGAAGGTTACTTTGGTAATGTAATAGGTTACAGATTACAAATTACCCTATTTCAAATGTAATAATGTGTGTAACAATTTCAGTGACACTTGATTACATTTTTGATTACTTTTCTAATTTGTTAATGAATTTTCAACTGTTTCAGCGGCAATGTGGATTGATGTAATTGGCAGATGTGGTGCACTGCAAATTCAAACAAGAGCCCCAATCAAAACATGAGAATAGCATTGCTTTACTAAATGGCCTTTAAATGGCAGGAAGCATTATCCACATCAAAAACAGGCAAAGCAACCAATGAATATTTTATTCATGAACATATCCTAGAAAAAATTCAGATGTTACCCCCTTTGGAATTTTTAACATTTTCTTTAAGTAAAACAATTCTCAGTATAACTGTAATGGATTACATTTATTTTGTAATTAAATTATGTAACACCATTACATGTAACTAGTTATATAGCTATTTATCTGTGGTAATCACTGTGCAGTATCAGGGAGAAACTAATACAGTTAGCAATGAATTATGCTATTGTATGTTTTAGTAACATAAACAGTTTAAGGGATCATCGTTTACTCAACATCCTTCAAAATATCTCCTTTTGTCTTTAAATGATAACAGAATTTGTTTTTATTTCCTTTCCTTTTTTAATGGGGGGAGGGGTGAGCTTAAAGTAAGACATAAAAAGAACAGTAGCCTTTCCAAGACCAAGCTATTCCCCTCCAAAAGCACTTATGCAAACGCCGCCCCACATGTGATTTCATTAGTCAATGGCATAATGCAGTTACCTGTCAAGAAAAGTTCTTGATTAACTTAAAAGGGTCATTAACTGAGAAACCAAAATTCTCTTGATCTTTTGACATATAAGACGTCATTGTACTATAAAAACTTCCTGTAAGTTTCAGAACTCAAAATTTAGTTTGTTTGTCCAAAAACAACTTACATTGAAGCCAGTCTGACAAAATGAAAGTATTTGGAATGCATGTATTGTTTACTAGACAGTCGAACATGCAGCAGAAACCAAACAATAAAGATGAATCTGAAGACTGTGCAGTGCCAAAAAATAAATAAATAAATAAAGTCTTTGCATTGCCTTTCTTCTGATCCCAACATTAGGAAAGAGTGGATGAACTTTATTTTTAATGAAGATACGGACCACGTCAGTAAGAACTTTATTTTACCGTGGATTCGTTTACAGACAAGGTACAATTCTGAAGTGGGATTTTCAAAACGTTTGAAACTAAAAGACAATGACTAAAAGACTATAGAGGTGCATCTCAATAAATTAGAATGTCATGGAAAAGTTCATTTATTTCAGTAATTCAACTCAAATTGTGAAACTCGTGTATTAAATAAATTCAATGCACACAGACTGAAGTAGTTTAAGTCTTTGGTTCTTTTAATTGTGATGATTTTGGCTCACATTTAACAAAAACCCACCAATTCACTATCTCAACAAATTAGAATATGGTGACATGCCAATCAGCGAATCAACTCAAAACACCTGCAAAGGTTTCCTGAGCCTTCAAAATGGTCTCTCAGTTTGGTTCACTAGGCTACACAATCATGGGGAAGACTGCTGATCTGACAGTTGTCCAGAAGACATCATGACACCCTTCACAAGGAGGGTAAGCCACAAACATTCATTCAAAAAGCTGGCTGTTCACAGAGTGCTGTATCCAAGCATGTTAACAGAAAGTTGAGTGAAGCAAAAGTGTGGAAAAAAGAGGCACAACCAACCGAGAGAACCGCAGCCTTATGAGGATTGTCAAGCAAAATCGATTCAAGAATTTGGGTGAACTTTACAAGAATGGACTGAGGCTGGGGTCGAGGCATCAAGAGCCACCACACACAGACGTGTCAAGGAATTTGGCTACAGTTGTCGTCAGAGGCGTCTTACCTGGGCTAAGGAGAAGAACTGGACTGTTGCCCAGTGGTCCAAAGTCCTCTTTTCAGATGAGAGCAAGTTTTGTATTTCATTTGGAAACCAAGGTCCTAGAGTCTGGAGGAAGGGTGGAGAAGCTCATAGCCCAAGTTGCTTGAAGTCCAGTGTTAAGTTTCCACAGTCTGTGATGATTTGGGGTGCAGTGTCATCTGCTGGTGTTGGTCCATTGTGTTTTTTTGAAAACCAACATCACTGCACCCGTTTACCAATACATTTTGGAGCACTTCATGCTTCCTTCTGCTGACCAGCTTTTTAAAGATGCTGATTTCATTTTCCAGCAGGACTTGGCACCTGCCCACACTGCCAAAAGCTCCAAAAGTTGGTTAAATGACCATGGTGTGTGTGTGCTTGACTGGCCAGCAAACTCACCAGACCTGAACCCCATAGATAGTCTATGGGGCATTGTCAAGAGGAAAATGAGAAACAAGAGACCAAAAAAACGCAGATGAGCTGAAGGCCACTGTCAAAGAAACCTGGGCTTCCATACCACCTCAGCAGTGCCACAAACTGATCACCTCCATGCCACGCCGAATTGAGTCAGTAATTCAAGGAAAATGAGCCCCTACCAAGTATTGAGTACATATAGAGTAAATGAACATACTTTCCAAAAGGCCAATAATTCACTAAAAATGTATTTTTTATTGGTCTTATGAAGTATTCTCATTTGTTGATACATTCTTACAAATTCTCTCATCTTACAGATGGCTTGATATTAATAGAGGTATGTATGCGTTTTTGACCTAAATCACAGCAGCATCCATCTATGAGGAATTTCGCTATGAGGGGGGGTCAAAAACAGGACAGAAGCATATTACTTCTAAATTATTATGTTTTTTTAAATAAAAATCTAGACAATATTATGAGTGAACCTCAGAGAACGGTACAAAATAAACAAACAAAGGCAGTTCATGACCCCTTTAACAGATCAGTAATAGCATTGATAGATCCAAGCAAGACAAGCAGTAACTGTGCATGACATTAGCAAAATTTGGGATTTTTTAGGGAAAACATAGTCAGTTGTCTATTGTTGTCAATCATCAACAATGGTCTGTTACACTTTATTTTGATAGTCCACTTTAGACATTCTACTAACTATAAGTAACTTTGTAACTACATGTCGACTACATGTCAACAAATTCTCATTAATTTGCAACTACATGTCTACTAACTCTCAGAGTAGACTGTTAGGGTAGGTTTAGGGTTAGTGAAACATGCTTCTCATAGTAAGCATGCATCTGTTGTGGACCCATCAAAATAAAGTGTTAGAAGTTATTAAGCAGAGAGTCTACTAATACTCTAATGATTGCTTGTTGACATGTAGTTTCAAAGTTACTTAATGTTAGTAGAATGTCTAAAGTGGATTATCGAAATAGTGTTACCCAATGGTCAATTGTCAATCATACAAAAGTGACTTTCGAACCAAGAAGTTTTCTGTTGGTCAACTCAACAAATTGGCATGACCAACTTGAACCTGCTGCAAAATCTGCGTGGGGAAATCTTTTGCATTCTCGCTTCATTACCAATCACATGGATTTATATAGAACTTTCAGCATTTTAGAAATTCATCAAACAACAGTAAATGGACGCACCTTAATGGTATAGTAAGGTTAAGTTTAGGGTTTAGGTTAGGGTTAAGAGTTAGTATTTGTTTCAGTGTTGTGTAGACAATCAGCACTAAAACTAACATGACTAATCAAAACTTTAGAACAGGCTGCATGGCAGGTTTTGCACTTAATTTGTTTGTAAAAACAATTCTGCTGGTTTTTCTAACAAATAGCAATGGAGACTTGATAAAAAGTTAATTCAGTCCTTGCACAGCATTTTACATCTCCTATTTGGTACATTTATCTGTTTAATTTTAATGCTGTCTCCCTAATAAAGATCTTTAGAATGATGCAGGAATTACGCTTTTTTTTGTAGGCCAAAACCTGAAATTAGTTTCATGAATGAGTCCCTTTTTTGCACTTTGTGTCCCATCATCCTTAAGTCAGTGTGTTTTTACAATGTTTTTTTTTTTATAAATACCTGAAATAAGGTCTGTGGTCAACACAAGCTCAAGATATTTTCATTTATTCTACAATATAAATATAATACCCCACTCATAATCTTTTTTAAAGCCTTTACTTGTCTCGAAAACGGTTGTTTCTAACAAGTGGCTAAATGAGGTTACAATGTTTAAACTTTTAAAACTCAAACTTTCAGGTAAATTTATTCATGTTTTTATAAATGACTGAGAGTTGTATTGGTGGTGACGTATAGTGACAATTTTAAAGTTTATTTATAGCCTATGTTTAGCTTTTTACTTCTGGCGATTGTATTCAGGCTTTAAAATTGTGGTCATTTGTGAAGATTATCATGATGAACAAAATATGTAAAACTTGTTAAACTTTTGTTGATCACAGTGCTTATTTTCTGCAATAATCCAAAAGCCAATGGGGAAATCCTATTTGATTTTTGTCAAAAGAAACCAAGGTGATGATAACGTATGGATTGGCCTACAAAAATATGCCATCACTGCATCACTGTTGTAGTGGATAAATACTACTAAAATAAATAATCTGATATTACATTTGCAGAAAATTGCCATAAGCTTCAGTTTGGCTTATTTTCTAGAAGCTTGTAGTGTAGCCGTATTTTCAAAAGCTTGCTTGACTTTAGTTTAAGCACTTTATTTAATTATCTTGTATCTTAATTGCAAACTTTAGTTTCAAAGTAGCTTGTAGACAGTCTCTGCAAGTAACTTGGTCATTCGCCTGAGTAAACTGTGACAATTTCCTAATTAAATCATCCGGAACTTAATTAGCAGTAATGATAACTTCACCACATCTCATTAATCATTACATAGACCACCCTCCACCCTTTCCGATATATGCTTAGTCCAGATCCAAAAATGTTTGAACCCAGTGATTTCTGGCCCATTTTCTACTCTCTCGTTTGTCCAAGGTGAAAAGGTGAATGAGCATGTTTTAAAGTCTCCCACGTGACAGAAGTACGCTCTTCTAGAGAGTTATTTTGAATATTCTCTTGCAGAGGTAACACAAGGTCAGAGGGAGGACTGATACGCCATTCCCCTTGAAATCCCATTAATTTTCACCCTCACACACAAATGAGTTATTAGGGGAAATGTGTGATTCAAAACACCTTTGCAAAGCTAAACCCAAACCCTTGATGGTGTTAGCATGTGTATTAAATTAGGAAAAATATGATTTACTGGTTTCAGAGTGATGATTTGAGAAAAGAAATGGACTTTTATTCTAATTCACCCCATCTGTTTTCATTTATTAAAGCCAACATGAAGTCAAAATCTTGCTCAAAACACACACTTAGTCTTAGTCTTCTGAAGCTTGAAACATTTGGACCCCATTGGCTTTCATTGTGTGAAAAATGAAATATTCTTTAAAATATCTTCCTTTGTGTTTCACAGAAGAAAGAAAATAGTTCAGACTTGCATGAGGGCAAGTAAATGATGGCAATTTTAATTTTGGTGTGAACTATTCCTTTAAAAACACAAGCATTATGGTGAATAAATGCCATAATACATATGTTTAAATGTGACTGCCTCTGATATAGTATATGAAGCTTATGACAGCAAATCCAGTTAGTGGGATGCCAGCATTACGGATATAAAATGGGGTTTAAATGCCGTTTCAAGATGACTTATATCTATTGTGGGCTGATATAAGAGAAACTGATGTTAACAGCTCTATTGAAAGGTTTTGTTGTTGAGCTCAGGACCTTTAGCCTAGCATAACACATGCTAAGCCATGACATTCAGTAAATGCCCCAGCAGCCAGTGATCCATGTCTGTTGTCAAAGCCTAGGTGTTTTCTTTGTGTCAGCTGGGTGATTGATACCAGCAGATAAAATGTCAGAAGGTCAGTTTTGATCTTTTTGTTCTCCTCAAGCCTTTTATAGGATCATACATTTAAAAGATCTTTTGCTTCTTTTTCTGGTAGACTTACCACTACGGGAAATATCTAAACATACAGTATTGAAAATTGAAGGTGGCATTTAACAAATGACTTCCATTATAAGGTTGGAGTATGTTTCTATGATGTTCATGCAATGGCAGCATAGAGCTGTTCCATGAACTTATTACAGGAACAATCCCCGCAGATCAACCTGGAATTATGTGTCTTGCTCAAGGGCACATTGGTGATAAGTCATGGCTTGCTCTTTGATGGGAATGAACCAGCAACTTTCTGGTTAATAGCTTTAAGCCTTGTTGGCAGATAGGGGGACTTTTGGGGAAACCTGTTTGCAATATTTTGTTGAAAAAGTATTTACAACAAACTTTTAAATTAACTGAATCTAAAAATGCAATGTGGTGTATCCAACAAGTAAAAAAGAACACATTTTCTGATATTTCAAGAGATGTTTTGTACTTTTCTTTTGCTGTATATTTTCACACTTTATTTAACACCGTGTTGTTGAGTTAGTGCTTAATTTGCTTTTAAATTTCTTATAATATTTTAACAGTCTTCTTCAACAGTTCTTGTTCCTGTGTGGCTCAGTGGTAGAGCATTGCGTCAGCAGCGCAAAAGGTTGTGGGTTCGATTCCCAGGGAACACACATACTAATGAAAATGTATAAGCTGAATGCAATTGTAAGTCGCTTTGGATAAAAGCGTAAAAAAAACAAGTTCTTCCCTTTTTTCTAAGAAATAATACAAGTTTATGCAAACCATTTGATTATATTTTGCAATAATTGTATTTAATAATTTTACTAATATTTTATTTATTCATATATTTACTTACTTTTGTTTAAAGAGGTTAGGACAGGACAGGTCACATTTTCGATTTTATAAATGTTTTCAGTGTCTTCAAGAATAAAGTCATTGTATGTATTTTAAAAATGTAATTTTGAATGTGAATTCATGAAAAAGAGATTTATTAAACGCATATTGATTTTTAAATTCATTAAAAAATGTAATGTAAATGTATAGAAAAAAACTGAATCAGTGACCTTTGAAACCAGTGACTACATATGAATCTTTTTCTATTTCTATCTTTTATCCGTGCAAAGCATTAGTGGATCTTATTTGTTTTGGAGTTAGCTTATTTGAAATGAATGTGCTCCTCTTCAGCAGATGTAATCATCTAATAGATCCAGTGCATTCTGGACCTGCTCGGATGATACGGCATCAACACCATCCGGTATCTTTTAATCAGGCCAAAATTAAATCTTTGAAATTGATTTCATTTTACGTGTTTGCTCTTGTAGGCAATAATTACCCCCCCCCCCCCCCCATGAAGCACTGCGCAGCACACCTACTGACTCAAATGCATCTTCCCAGCTAACAGACCTGCATCTTGTCATGTCGATTATAAAGCGTGGAAGTCCAGAGGGAGAACGCTGGCTCTTCACCATCTGTGCTAATATTCTAAAAAACAAGTCTGTGCAAAGGGCCAATAGTGGGAGAGAAAGAGACATAGACAGCATTGATGTTCAGAACTGGGTAATGACCTGCCTTCACCTTATCTTCAAAAGCAATAATGCCAGTATCATTTATTGGCTTGTCAGCACAGATGCGACTAGAGCGAACAAGAAGGGATGACACTGTGAGTTTATTCTGAGCACTTCAGGGTTTTCTATTCACCTCTCAGAGAGGTTACAATAGGCTGCTATAAGTGTCATCAAGTGTACTTGAAAATCTAGCCATGTCTGCAAACACTGTAATGACTATTGTCTTCATGAGAGAGTTCCTGTGAAGAAACCTTGATGAGATGCTTAAACAAGGTTGTTTTCGTTTAGCTTTTTCACACAGAAATATTGTCAGCATGTTCAAATAGAGTTTAGGGTGTGTTTACACTTGTAGTTCGGTGTTCTTTTCGTACTGACCAAAAAAGAACAACTCGAAATTCAGATTTTTACCATCTCCTACTTGGAAGTAACATTCAAGAACACCCCTTGAAGTGGGACATCCGACCTGTGAACTTGGGGCAAATGCATCAACCCCAACTTCGAAATGCGTCATTTGACATCACTGCTTCCAAACAGCATAGCGTGGAGCTACCTTGAGTAAAATCTTAAAAACATTACACATCAACTTAAAGCTGCAGTGCCTCGTAAATTGTCGCCATCTATGTTTGAAAACCTCCAAATGCAGTTTTTTGCGGAATTATCTTCCTTGCGTTGGTTGTGCTAATGTTTTGAGCAGTACGCGTGTCTGTCAGTCAGTCACCGCACCGGTCTGGATACTGTACTTAGGAATCACAGATTTTAGCTCACATCTTGGAATATATTACCCAAATAAGTATTTTCACCAGATATTGTTATCTGAACAAGTAAATAACAAGTCTGCCAATTTTGTTCTGATCAACTAAGAAAAAAGCATTACAATAAATTACTCTACCAATGGTAATTGTCAAACTTTTTCTCAAATTGTTAATGTTAAAAAATATCAGCATTGCGTGTTTGTAGTGTGTATTAGCAGTACATGTAGATTTCAATTTATGTACAGTCCAGTTTAATATCTAATTGTCCAACCATTCTAATTTCATATAAAGATATTATTTTAATCCAAAAGCAAATTATTCTTCCTTCGAACTGGTTCTCTTTAAAATACAAAAGGTGTGATCCCAAGTAGGCTATTTGTAATCAGATGCACATTTTTGTATTATGTATTTCATAAACACATAATCCTTTCTGGATTACAATCCGCCATCTGCCAGACCTGTGTCCCCATGTCTTGTGTTTCCCTCCCTCTTGTGCCCATATTTGGTCCTTTCTGTTTCCTGTTCCTGTCTTAATTAGTTCATTAGTCTCAGTCTGTGTTTAATTACTCCTCACCTGTTTCAGTTTTTCCTCGTTTGATTTTCTAGTGTTCTTAAGCCCTGTGTTTCCCTGTCTCCCAGGTCCGGTATTGTTTGTCTAACCCCTGTGATACATGTTCCATGTGTTTGCTTCAATAAAAAAGGATTTTTGAATGTTCTCCTCATCTCCTTGCTCCCAGCGCTTGATGACACCATCAAAATGATAAATGTAATTATTCCAGCTGCTGTGAGAAAAGGCTATAAACGATCTGTCACCTGGAGGATCCTCACATGCAATAGCCTACTAGCCGGGACAATTTATTTTTGTTTACAGATGTGACGTAATGATGCAGTGGTATGCTTGAATTTCCCGCAAATTCCTACCAGTACCACTCAAATTAGAACACATTATTATGAGCTAACCGTTGTGAATCGGCTAAAGTAAGGCGATACTTTTGAACACTGGCTGGTTATGTACTTGCTCAAATATTTGATTTCGGATAATTTTTAACCAAAAAAGTTACAGACTGCAGCTTAAAAAAAAAACGAGACCTTAATTTTTTATTTTTTTCTGCTTTTTTTTCTTGCTTGCAGGGCTAAAAAAACAGGAAAAAACTCGTTGAGTCATAGCAACATTTTATAAAAGTGACGGCATCTTGCTCTCGAGTGTTCACGGACATTTAAATATGGCAGTCGGTTTACGTCTAGCGGTCCATAGAATAGCCATAGTCCATAAAACTGAAAAGTCTCATCACTTTTTGACATAAGAGTCAAATCGAGCCGCGAGTTCATCCTTCATATCTTCATTAACCGACAGCAGCTTTTATATTTGGGTGGAGAGCAGCATGTTAGTCAAATTAAACCCAACATTTTTTTAACGATATTGTCACACTCTTTAACCCACATTTTTGTCAATAAAGTACAGTATTTACTTGACCATCAAAAAGTCACTCAACCAATTGTGAAAGAAGAGGCTCTTTTTAACACAGAAAATGAAATAATTATTACATCCCTATTCTAACTGATTAATAAAAAAACTATGTTCAGTTGAAAGTGATTTGCTTGAGCATTTAGCTATTTGAGTATGCAAACCCGCTTAATTGAGGTATTACATTAAAACAGCGGGACATGGACAGGAAATGGGTGCCCAAATGTTTGGAATGTTCCTAATTAGGGATGGTTGATTATGTGATGATAGCTAATGAAGTGGGCTTTAATTGAAATATTCAATGATTATGAGATTTTTTTGGAGCTCAATTGGACAAGGTCCTTTTTAATGTGCTCAAGCATTTTTAGCACTAATTGAAGGCTTCATTATACAACTTGATGCCACTTACTGTAAAATTGTTTAATGACTCTAATGGAAATTTTGTTCATGCTTTGTTGGACCGCTGACATTTTTTCCTCTCTCTATTTTATTTCCCTGTTGTGAATTTCAAATGTGTTTTAAGCAGCTACAGGTGCACAGACCAGGAAAGCTCCTCTACTAGCTTCAGCTGCCGATGAAGAGTGACCCAGTGAGCTTTTTAAGTAATTGACACCTCACTGCTGAAAACACCTTGTATGCCGGAAACTTCAGAAGGGACAAGAAACGATGAAAATTGGTTAAAAAAAGTTGGTCTCACAGAGGAAATATAAAATGAACTTGAATGATTTCCTTCCTGTCACAGGTAAAATTACATTGCCTCCATTTGATTTCCCCATGCTGACTCACATAAAAGCCTCAACTGTGTTCCTGTGCTCTCGCTTTCAGTTTTTACTCTGAGCTAAAGCCCTTCCCTAGAAACCAATTTTGCCACTTCATCATCAGGTCAAGTGTTAACAATTCCGTTTTGCTGCTATAGCTTTAGCAAGCTCAAATTTGTAATTGTGTTTTGTGAAA
Organism: Ptychobarbus kaznakovi; assembly: GCA_027422405.1. Lineage (NCBI taxonomy): Eukaryota > Metazoa > Chordata > Actinopteri > Cypriniformes > Cyprinidae > Ptychobarbus > Ptychobarbus kaznakovi. Next base: position 7,118,123 of record CM049813.1, read on the forward strand.
ATCCTACCTCATCTCATAGCCTTGCGCTAGCTGCCTATCGCCAGAAAGCCGCCAAGTGTGGACTCCCACGAATCCACTGCCATCAGTACTGCTTTCATAATACAGGTAATTTCATTCATAAGGGTCAAATACTGTTCCCATTTACGCAAAACCTGACGTGGAAGCTTCTGCTGCCATTCACTATTTGTCCTGCTGCTGAGATAAACTGTGTTGCATATAATTCACCCTCTTTTCATGCTTTATTGAAATTATTATACAAGCAATGAGAGGCATGCCTATAGCATCAATTCTGTGCAAAAAAACACAGCTCTGCATACAAAACTCGACGCACTTTACATTCGTAGCTGCATTGATAAAAAGACGGCCTTCAGAATTCAACATTCAAAGGGATGGTTTCACATGGTCTGTCACAAAACGCACCCTGGATTGCCTGTAAATGCATGCCGCAGGTTTGCTCAATGCCTTCGTAAATCAGATTCACTTACAACTGTACAGTTCACCCAGAAATCAATATTTAGTCATTTTCACTCACCTTCATGTCCTTCCAAACAATAATGCTTTTGCTGTTTCCGTGGGACACAAAAGTGTTTTTTTATTTGAATTAACTAAACTAAACTTTAATAAACTATGTTTATACAATTGATTTGTCCATTGTATTATAATACAAGGATAATATCTGACATCTATCTGAGTTACTGTTTCAAATAAGTAACAAGTTATTTTGTTTTCCCATTTATTTACCGACACCTCTCCGTGTTGAGAGAAATTGTGAGTGAGGTGCAGAGGCACTTCATTCAGCCTGAGGCTTATTTATTTCAATTTTGGTGTGAAAGGGCCTTTACAGTGGCCAATTTAATGTAACTTTTGGGCTTTTTGTTATTAAAAAATAAATAAGCAATCCAAGCTCAGGTGACAAAAAATAATGCAATGCATTACTTTCCATAAAAAGTAACTAAACGCAATTAGTTACTTTTTTGACTAACACAATATTGTAATGCATGACTTTTTAAAGTAACTTTTCCCAACACTGCTCTCAAATCCCATATGACCTCATGTTTGAAATGAAAGTAGTTTCGATTTTTTCAGATGGACAGTTTTGACAGTTTGCATTTCAATCCAATGTTGGCATCATTTGGAGTATTTGCAAGTGTTGGCATTGAATTAAGTCTTAGCAGAGGCTGGGTATATGATCGATTTTTGTGAAGAACGGGCCTAAAAGTCCTTATTCACAGAAAGCCTTGCTCTCTGTTATAACTCTCAAATCAAATATGACTTCATATTTGACGTTAATGAAGTTTAGCTGAAACGAGAACCAGTGACATTCAAGTCACTGACATCCAGCCTGCAGCATATTTGACTTGAGAGGAATATGTCTCAGATATTTTCAATGAAAGTAGGACACAATGAACAAATTGTTACAACATAACGATGAAGCCTTACTATCTAGTATAGCTCTCAAATTAAATATGACTTTTTGTTGATCTCAATGAAGTTTAGCTGTAGGAAACATTCAGTGTCACTGATATCCAACCTGCACTGTATTTGATTTGAGAGCAAAGTGTCTCATATATTTTGAGCGAAAAAGCGATTTTGATTTTGGTCTGTTCATCACACAAAATTCAAACAAGTTGAACTTCTTTAGACAAAAAAAGACTTGAAACATAGTAAGTGTACTTTGCTGTATTTAGTCCTTTTTGGAACTTGACAGATATAGTCACCATAAACAATTGCAATTGGATAAGAGCAACGTGAACATTTTTCTGAACATATAGAAGAAAGAAAGTCATTCAGATTTGGAACAAGTAATGATGACCGAACCTTCATTTTTGGGGTGAACTATTCCTTTCATTGTCAGAATATTTGAAGATTGCTTCTCACCTTTGTGAGATGCAGGGATATCACTCTTTTCCTCAAAGGCTAATATCTTTCATTAGGACCTCAACTCCTCGCGGGAGTCTCACAGTACTCTTGCAGACCACTTGCTCTTCCATCCTTGAAATTGAGGTCTGGAATGAATCGTATCACCTCTCATTAGCTTCATTCCCATTCTCCTCGGCCCCTTTTATTGTTTAACGTTAACCTCCTCACATCAAGGCAAAGTGCCGTTCCCGCTTTTGGGGGAATTACGGTCGTCCAGACTCTGACTTCTAATTCTGTCCCCAGTGGATGCAATTTATCAAGTGACACTTACGCATCCAATTGTGCTCATGCACTGTGGCTCAATCCATGTTTGTTGAAACATGCCAGACATTTAGTTTTTCCATTATCTTGGCTTTACAATACTCCTAAGTGCCAGATGAATCAGGTGGTCTCTGTTAAGTTGTAATTTTAATGAGACAGACGGGCTTACAAGTTCAAATGTAATTGCCTTTGTCACCGATGTCTTAAAAACATCTGCCTCTGGGGATGACAGAATGTAGGAAATGTATTTGCTACAACAGCCAGAGAAATGCAGGAAATGTCTTAGAAAGCATGAGAGAGAAATCTGAACTCTAAAAGAAAATACTTTCTTGTATAACATAAATCGGCTTTATAATAATGACATTTAAATTTACTTTAGGCCATTGTTGGTTCATACCGTCACCAGTGAAATCCAGCTCAGGGGTGTGTTTCCTAAAAGCATCGCTTGCCAACTATGGTCGCATGTTCTGTAGTTACCAACGTAGTTCAACGATAGTTCAAACGAACATTTGCAAACAACACCACAAACTTTACGGGGTTGGAACTACAGGTCTTGACCTGTGATATATATATATATATATAGTTTCTTGTTAGTATGATATGTGGACTTAATAGATGTGCTCTTGGACACAATAAACAAGCTAACATGCAGTACAATCTATATCTTTCTAAAAAAATTACAATTATAATTAAAATATTTTCTAAAATTACTGTGGAACTCTTGTCACATGGACTACTTTACCGATGTCCTTGCTACATTTCTGTGTGTTGATCGTGGTAATATCCTTGCTGTCTATGGAGGGTCAGAGAGCTCTCAGATTCCCTCAAAAATAACTTAATTTGTGTTCTGAAGATGAACGAAGGTCTTACGGGTTTGGAACGACATGAGGGTGAGTACTTAATTACAGGATTTTCCTTTTTGGGTGAACTGTCTCTTTAAGGACCAATTCTCACTATCAACTAGTTACTTATTAGCATGCCTATTTTTAGCATATTGGCTGTTTATTAGTACTTATAAAGCACATATATGACTTTATTCTACATCCCTAATCCTACCCAATACCTAAACCTAACAACTACATACCTAGCTATTAATAAGCATCACATTAGGAGTTAGTGATAACTAGACCTTAATTCTTAAGTGTGACCATATTTACTAATATACTTTTATTGTCTTTTAACTAACAAAAGTAATGTTGTAAAAATGTTTTGCTCATTGTTAGTTCATACTAACATTAACTATTGCTAACAAATGAAAAGTAGGCCACACTTTATTTTAAGGTCCAGTTCTCACCAATAACTATGACTTTTGCCTCAATAAACTGCTGCTTATTAATAGTTAATTTGGCAAGTTTAGGCTTTGTGTGGGTAGAAGATGGATGGATGGATGGATGGATGATGATAGATAGATAGATAAGAGTTGTTGTGGCCATTTCAAATCAAATTAACACTCATTGTGAATCTTGGTATTGGGTAGGATTATGGATGTAGAATATGGTCATGCAGAATATGTGCTTTATAAGTTCTAATAAACAGCCAATATGCTAGTAATATGCGTGCTAATAAGTAGTTTATAGTAATATGCGTGCTAATAACTAGTTTATAGTGAGAATTGGTCCATGTACTACATTTTTACCAAAAGTTTAAAAAGTTTGTAAAAGCATTTGTAGATAGATAGATTTGACAGAAATGTCGTTTTTGATCTTTGATTTATTCCAATAATACATACTTCTCCACAAACTGCGAAATATAAGGATCCTATAATCCAAAACAACACCCAGCGGTATTCCAGCTGCTCAAACAACACGCAGTGATCCCCATGATATATATTCTATCGGCAGCAGAACGCTGGCCTCACCGTCCTCACCTTGCTCATGCAGAGAGCACATCCTAGTAGGCCATAGAAAAATGCCTTTGATTATGTGGATGTGATGGGATTTGAGGGCAGGGCTCTGAAATGTGAGCAGACTTAGGATGAGCAATAAGAGCCCTTCTCTCGGCCAAACGGTACAGAAGAGGACCCGGTTCATGTGCGACTGTGCACGTCTAAGTGTGTGCGTGGGGATCTGGTAAATGATCCGTGCATTCTTATAATGCTTCGACAATAGATTTATCCATACAAACGCAGCTTGAAATAAGTGTGCAGCCTCCGTCACAGTGATACCATGAATATTTCCAGCATCTCGAGTCAAGATAACTGAAATTTAAAGACATGCTTGAGTGTGCAGTGGCGGGTACGGTTTGTACTAGGACAAAGGGAGTTTCGCAATCATATTGCTTCTTGTAGTGTTAACTCTGTGAGGCGGAACAGAAAACTCCTTTGTTTGAGCAGAAGTGAAGATAAAGATTGGGCTTGTCAGTTTAACCTGTAAATTACTGTGCTTATTATAATGCACTAATTTAAAAAAAATATCTTTCAAAGTCTGCAATATGTTAAAGTTTAATTAAGTATTTGTGAGTCTGCAGTCAACTAACTACAGCCAACTCGCTTGATTAACAAGAAATACATTCACAATTGTGAGGTCGCACTTATGAAATTAACGTGGCAATTACAGGTTGAGAAATAAATTATTTCTAGTAGTAATTTTATCTCATAATTAATATCTCACTCAGAAGTGACTTTCTCACAATTGTAAGGTCACAATTCTGAGAGTAAACTCACAATTATATTGTGAAAATAAATTATTTCTCAAAATTGTCACTTAGCTCTGACTTTCAGTCTCACAATTGTGACTTTACCACAATTGTACACTCACAATTATAATAATACATTTGCAGTTATATTGTGAAATATAAATGACTATTTCTCAAAATTGTGTCTTTCTCTCACAGTTGAGATTGTACTATTTGTGACTATTTCTTTATAGTCTCTTTAACTCTTGACATTCATTATCACATTTGTGACTTTATCGCAATTGTAAGATCACAATTAGCTATAAGAACAAAGTCACAATTATGTTGTAAAATTAAATGACTATTTCTCATAATTAGGACTTAATTCCCGTAATTCAGATTTTTCTATTTGAAACATGACATTGATTATTTTTCACAACTCTTGCTTTCAATCTCACAGTTGTGACTTTTAAATTACAATTTAAGGTCAAAATTATGAGAATAAATTAGATTTATAAATATAAATGACCTTATTTCTCACAAATGTGACTTCATCTCAAAATTGAGATTTATTTTTGATTGAGACTAATTATGACCATTTTTCAACTCAAACTTTCAATGTCACAATTGTGAAAGTCTGAGAATAAAGTTGCAAACATATTGTGAAACATATTACTATTTATTGTAATTGTGTTTTTATCTCACAATTAAGATACTTTTCTATTTGTGACATTTCAAAAATCAAACATTTATGACTTTTTATCTCATAATTTATCTCACAAATATGACTTCTCAAAATTTGTCTTATCTTGATTTCCCTTTATCATACAATGTGACTCCCCCCCCCCTCACAATAGTGAAATTCATCCCTATTTTTAACTTATTCTTTAAACCTGATCTCAATATTACCGTTCCCATTGTATTCTGAGGCAAAAACCGGCCTCCATTACTCTGACTGATCTTAAAACATGTCAGTGCCTTTGTTTTGTCTTAAGCTGAACACCAGTAATGCTTTTTTCTAAGGAATGTTTATAAAAAATACTTAAATGTCCTAATTGAACTATGGCTTAATCCTGGTTTAGTCTAAGCCCTGTCTGTGCAACCGGGCCATAATTAATTAATTGGTTTATCATTAATTTTGTATTTAAGTTGTAATCGATTGACAGCCCTAATAAAGATGCATTGAACTTACTAAACACACTTGTTTTAATCACTACTTTCAGGTTGTCAGATCACTGAAGATTTATTACTGCTAATTAACCACATATTGCATATACATGTACAATTAAGAGCCATACACTGCACCATGTGTTTTATCTATTCTTCCTGTCAGTGAAAATACAGAGATGCCTCCGCTCCATTCAGCCATGTTCAGCGATAAGCCCACTCCCATATATGCATGGGGATGGTGATTGATGGCTAGGATATGGCGATCATCAAACAGGTGGCTGTTTTCCCTTAAAGCAGGTTGGCATAGACTGCTCAACCCCAGCAGCAGGAGCTTCTGTTTAAAAAAGCTGTCAGTCCAAAAAGAACACTCTATCCCACAGATTCCAGAGAGTGACTCAATGTACTCTCAGCCCATCCGAACAGAAGATGCTGTAATCAACTAAAAACACCTCCAGTTAGTTGAGTCATATGTGTATTCGTGCCTCAGGATGTTCACAAATATGTAATGGTCCACCTACTATCCAAGTATCGGTTTGGTCTTTGTGCCTTTAAAGTTGTTGGGCTGTTGAAGAAGACAATGAATATTATGCCTAAAAGGAGAGCCTACCAAAAAAATAAGAAAATTATGTCATATTTACTCACCCTCATGTTGTGCCAAGCCAGGAGGACTTTCTTACTCCTGTGGAGCACAAAAGTGAATTTTTGAAGACTATCTACTGTAGGCTTATTTTTTCAATAAAATTAAATTGAGTGGGACTTGGTGATTGTGGGAACTGGGAATTGGGATTGTGAAGGTCTGAAATACAAAACAATTTTTTAAATAAAAACAGTATTATAAAAAAGTTTATTATGTGCAAAATATTTATTTCTGAAGCCACATGGAAGCTTTGAGGAAAGCTGTGATGAACAGACCACAAATTAAAGGAATATTTCACATAAAAATTACAATTCTGTCATCATAATTTAATTGGTGTCATGTTGTCACAAACGAGGATGACTTCATTCTTTCATGGAGAACAGAAAGTGAACTTTTAAAGAATATCTAAGCCACTTTTTTTCCATTTTCACTTTTTAGTAACACTTTATTTCGATAGTCCACTTCAGACATTCTACTAACAGTAAGTCACTTTGCAACTACATGTTAACTAGCAGTCATTAGAGTATTAGTAGGCTGTCTGCTAACTTCTAACACTTTATTTTGATGGGTCCACAACACAACATACTGACTATAGCCGGGTTTCCATGCAACGTTGCAAATTTAACTTATGCACAAAATTGGAATATTGCATAAAACATTTGCGAACAAGCACCGTTTCCATCCGAGTCAAAGTGAAAAAAATTGTCACTTCCTGGTAAACTGGCACTAAATAGCCTATAGAAAACTAGGATAAGCTACTGAATATAATAATTTTCATATATGAAAAATGACTTACGCCTCAGGGCGAGCCTATTTCACACAAGTCAAAAACCGCCTCAAGTGAGCGTAAACACTTTTTTGCGAATTAAGGGATTTTTATTTTTTTAATTTGGGGTTTCCATCACTTGTTTCTCATGCGATACTTCAAAATGCGCATTAAAACATGGTGATGGAAACTAGGGCTGTAGTCAAGTCCACCATTGTCGAGTCCAAGACCAGGACTATCGAGTCCAAGTCAAGTCCAAGTCCAAGAGGTTCGAGTCCAAGTCCAAATGAGTCAGTCAAAACAGAGAAAGAAAAAAATAATCTTCTTCAAAACCACATACTTAACTATTGATATTTTATGTGATACGAGAGACAGCATATCTTCTATTCTAAGATAATCATTTTGCATTATTATTTGTAATGATCTAAAAGCATGTGCAGCAACACTGTAGGATCAAATTGGGCTATTTTATTTACTTTAGGTTTGGCAATTTCACTAAAGTCACATAAGCTGAAGTGCAACTTCACATTTTCAGCATTGTTATTATAGTGTAACAATCACATTCTGGGCTGCCAATGGAAAATATTACAAATAACAAGCAATATAAGTGTAAAAAAATCAATATGTTCCCATTCTTGAACTTGTTACTTTTTCTAAAGCAGGGTCTCCAAACTCAGTCCTGGAGGGCCGGTGTCCTGCAGAGTTTAGCTCCAACTTGCCTGAAAATACCTGCCTGAAAGTTTCTAGTATGCTTAGATTAGCTGTTTCAGGTGTGTTTGATAAAGGTTGGACAGGACACCAGCTCTCCAGGACCAAGTTTCGAGACCTCTGTCCTTAGGAAACCATAGTACAATATAACCCTCCCAAGCAAGGCTGTGTAGCATAAACACCTTCAGGTCTGTGTGTGGCCACGCATGCATTTGTTTGCGGTTAGCCTTAGGCCATATAATATAGGTGCTATATAATATATACATCCCCAGGGGATTGGGGATATAGACCGTGTTACAGGTGTTCATTTAGTTCAATTAGAGAACAGACAATTAAAGATTGAAAAATTAAACAAATAAAATAATTGAAGGTTTTTTATTTGTTTCTATTGCTGATTTTCTCAGAACATTTGACCAATTCTCGATTTTGTATGATTTTATCTAGTCAACTTGAAAATATAACTACAACATGATTCAAGCTACTTTTTCTTTATTAACCCTCTAGTTAAAGAAAATTATATTCCAAGTGCACCACACATGAAGTTGTCATCATGATGTAAATGTTAAACAAATCACTAAATATCTTTGCAGAAAAGATGCATGAAATACAACTACATCTTGTACAAACCTTTCTTATGCATATTAGGCTATATGTTCAGAAATAATACAAGAAAAATGCTAAGTAATTCAAATTCAAAATGACTGAAGGTATAACACCTATAGTGCTATTATTAACTAAAGGCTCTGTAAAACAATAAACAGCAGTTTTCAGCCTGTCACCCTGATGCAAACATGAAATATCAGACATACAGTAGTAGTTCTTCACAGGTTTTTTATTAAATTACGCTGCTTTTCCATAGTTTTTTTCTATGTAAACATGGACGCGTTTGACTGAATCGATTCCTCGATTTATAAAATATGTAATTGCGGCACTCTAGATATTAAAAGATATTTAACCCAGCCATAGCCACAGTGTTCGCTTATTTTTACTTTATTTCAATTTTTGTGTAATTTGTTTATTTTATTTTACATCAAGGTGTATTCCGTGCTTCCAGGATGTATTCTTTTTGCTCTTATGTGTTCTGTTTCTTGTTAATTTGGTGCCACATCGTTTGCTGATTTTCAGTTTTTTTTACATTTAAACATTTCTTAAGTTTGTTATTTTATATTAGGCTTATAGCATGGTAATGGTGTATCTTTACTCGTTTTGTTAATAAACGTCCCATGTTTATTGGAGACAATTTGTCTTTGTAATTTATAGATGAAATGAAAGTGAAAGTAAAATGCGTACGGGCCTTTAAAACATTAAAAGCGAAGGAACAAATTATTCAATAAAATCTGATAAATCACCCAGCCATAGCCACAGTGTTCGCTTATTTTTACTTTATTTCAATTTTTGTGCGCACACTTGGAGCCAGGCATATAGCTGTGCATTTGTTTATTTTATTAAAACAATTACATCAAGGTGTATTCCGTGCTTCCAGGATTTATGGTTCGTTTTGCTCTTATGTGTTCTGTTTCTTGTTAATTTGGTGCCACATCGTTTGCTGATTTTCAGTTTTTTTTACATTTAAACATTTCTTAAGTTTGTTATTTTATATTAGGCTTATAGCATGGTAATGGTGTATCTTTACTCGTTTTGTTAATAAACCCATGTTTATTGGAGACAATTTGTCTTTGTAAGTTATAGATGAAATGAAAGTGAAAGTCCGAGTGAGAGGAAAACTCCAACAAAGTAAAACCAAAAATACCAACGAGTCCAAAATAAAAATGATTTAAGATAAGTCCGAGACGATGAAAACCGGATGGACCGTTAAAACAATTACATTACCAATTTCCAAACAAGCGACAGATTAATGGTTTTGTTCGAGTATGGAAACCCAGCCCTACCAACGAGTCCAAGATAAGTCCGAGACGATAGAAAACCGGAGACCGGACTCGAGTAGCCTACTAAAGCCCTTATGGAAACCCAGCTAATGAGAAACTTTGAAAGTTTTACAGTGTTGGTAATATGTATAAAAACATGTAGCTTACTCTTTTTCTCCATGTTACTGCACCAATATATCCCCATTTAATTTTGACAGTAGAGGTCTGCCAGATGACATTTAACAGTTCCAGGACTTTTGTGAAAACTAAGTATTTTTATTTTTATTCCACATTTTTGTGTCCCATTACATGGATAGTCGGATTGAACCCAATCCAGTGGCTGCTGAAGGTTTCCTAGTTTTTTCTTTTTGTCATGTAGTATCAATACAACAAAAACCTACATAGTTTACCTACTGTAAAAAAAGGAGGATCCATCATCATTTACTCACCCTCATGTCATCCAAAACCTGTATGATTCAATTTATTTTGCGCAATATGGAAGTGTTGACTCCACTGACTTTTTTTGTTTATTAAAGATCTGTGTTCCACAGAAGAAAGAAAGTCATACAGGTTTAGAATGAGTAAATCAAGACAGAACTATCATGTTGGATGAACTGTTCCTTTAACATGTCATCAAGGAGGACATTCCTGGATCTACACCCGTATTGATCCTGAAACAATATTCTTGTCAACCAAAGGACTTGGTTGAAACGGTTTGTTGGATGAGTGTCATTCCAACAAAAGGCATCCTACTAGACGTCATACTTGGCAGTCGCCAGATATGTTGGTGCATGAACAGTACTTCATGATTGTGATCTAATGCATATCAACACCTCCTCCAATGGCAGTACGTGGGGAAATGATGGAGTTGTTGATCCATGACTAGATCTAAGCAGTCCAGCATTTCTATCAGTTGCTTCTCTTGACCTCTCAAGTTAACTGACGATTCATCTTCATCTCATCGGCCAAAAGGAAACGACGGGCCATACTAAGTTTGAGTGACCCGTTTTAGCCCCATGTCAACAAGTATCAAGCAGTCCATCCTTCTCGTTCAGCCAGGGTTTCATGCTCCAGGGACTCATGGGTAACAAAGCAGGCCATGGTAACTCCGGTGGTATTGTCAGCAGCTGTCTGCTTTCTCTCCTCCCTCTCTGAAAACCAGGAGGCGTCACGCTCAGTCAGCCACCAAATGCTGGCATAAATCGACACAGTGACTTCCCAGCCACTGGCCCTGACTCCACGGCTCTGCATAGCTTATAAGGTGTCATACTTGTCATGCAGCGAGGGTACATGGGCTTCATTTCAAGGACAGAGAGGACCAGACTCCTGAAGGAGTCTTAACAGTGGCACTGGACCTGAATGCAGTCAGGCCTCAAGTGTGTACAACCACTCAGTGGATTTAAAGGCTTTAAAGGTTTTAATAAGGAAAAAATAGTTTTTTAATGGTTCTGAGTTCCTAGCAGCATCACAAAGAAATCTAAGAATAGTTTTCAAACACTCCACCCGTCTACCATTGCTCATACAAACTGATAGCCCCGCCCTAAACTCACGTCATTGGTTGAGCCACTGTTGCCGTGTCAGGCCAGTCGGAAAAGCCCCTATTATGGGTAATGAAAGGTTCATATTTTGGTTTTGGGAGTCCCCAACAACAGGTTGACATGCATGCAAAGTCAAAAACACGTTCATTGTCTTATAATATGCATTTTACCTTACTAGCTCAACGATTCATCTTTCCAAACCCCTCCTTTGCGTGGCGCTATCTGCAGTGATTGGTCCGATTGGTCTCATTTCTATTTCTTCTTGCCTGTAATGCCTGATAAAGCAGCGTTTGTGAGCGCAGTGCTGCTTTGTGTACAGAGTTATCGGGGAAACAGCTCCAAAAGTGGCACCTAGTGGCAAATAATTAATTTGCATTTTCATTCAGACCAACGCAAAACGACCAACAAGTGGGCGGGCAATATGCTCATGTTTCTTGTTGAAGTCAACATGAAACGGCTTGGGATTCGTTTTAAAAACGACTCGTTTCAATGATTCAGAGTCCACTCTTTCTTTTAAGAGACGATAACTTTATACACGGTGCACTTTCAGATTAAAAAAATTGCAGGATGTTTTAGAGCTGTGTTACACATGAAAGGTCATTTAAAAAAATCCATAATAGGGGCACTTTAAACAAACAGAGAAATGTTTTGATAGCCTCACAGAGACATACTGTTTAGACTTTTTTACGGTAATCTAATCAATTTACAAATTATGTAGTTGTCTCTGCACATTAAGCTAGAATTAGTATTTTAAAAAACGAATTACACACTTCTTTAAGTTAACTTTAATGAGCTTTTTTGTGGATTATTCTAGATATGTTTGTTTTCATTTTGCAGGTGACGAGGAGCTAATTTTAGAAGATTAGTTCCAGAAACAACCGACAGAGGGCTCTACTGAGTCCTGCCATGAACTCTGTGAAGGGAAAAACACGGTCACTACAGGTTCACGTGGCAATCAGACAGAATTCAGGCAGAGGTCAAAGCGTTTTCAATGAAAATAGTTTTTGAGAAAAGTGCACCTCTGTGGTTTACTCAAACATGTTCATTTGATTTTGAGGGTATTTCAAGCTTGGAACAAACCTACTTACTTTACCATGTGATTTTTCTTGTTAATGAAATATGCTATAATGTTCAGTATGCTAAAATATGAGCATACTGACTAGTATGTGTTTCTTCAGTGTTATGATTCTTACATTTGGCATGGAACTGGTCCATGCATGCGATTTTTAACCAAGCAAATTGCTGCTGCATATAAAGTACAGAGATGTGGGCATTTGGTTGCATCTCATTATGTGATTTCGCTTGAACAGAGATGTGTGCGTGTCAGAGAAAAGCGCATGGCACTCTGGGATGCTCTAAAACATTGTCACTCCAAGTGAAAGAAGCATAAGGCTTAATGTGGTGGACATTAAAGGTGTTTTTATGCGAGTACACTTGCGAAACAAAAACTGGACTGGAGCCCAGAAATGGAATGGAGTGACAAACTGCCAATATTTCTCCCAATCAAAGCCCTGAGTGCAACATTGCTATTAGTGGTCAAGATAAAACAAGCATGTCTGTTACTTTTCTAAGCTGATTTACAGTTTTCGCTTTATACATTAGGTGACAGAATCTGGCAACCCCACAACATTGTCGCATTGTGCCGCCTGGTTTTGCATAGACAAGCAACTCTCCTGCTACGAGCTCCTCTTTTTTTCTCAAGACTTTCACTCCTGCACTTTGCTGGAATGTAGATGGTGGGAAAACTGACTGTTCTTCCCACTGGCCCTAAGCAATAAGAGAGTGTTTACACAGACAGTCCCACCCCTCTTCTCATCACCAACTACAAATTTATATCTTTTCGATGGCTGTGTTGCTAATGCACCGGAAGCGAAAAGCTTCCTCCAGAGAACCGAAGAATTCTCACATTATCTTTTCATTTCTGCACGTCAATACATATTAATGTCAGGAAGAGTTTCAGAAAGTTCAACCAATTGAGTTTAATTAAATCAGAGATTTTAATGCATAAACACATTAATTACTGAAGTGCGCAGAAAGATTATGAGGTTACTTTCGTTCAGGTCTGCTTTGTCAATCAAATTCTGAAAAATGCTAAAGGGGGGTAATGTCTCTAAATTAATGGAATTACAGAAATGATAGTCATTGTGAACATTACTTATCAGTACATTTTTAACATTCCTACCATGCCAGATTCTTCAAAGATTATGAGCGCGTGGTTAAACATCTGATGAATCACAGTGTTTATGAAATGCACACTTTCTTCTGGGTTCACCTCCGGCTCAGACTTGAGTAATTGGTAAGTCGTAAACTAATTCCCATAAATCAAAACGTTAACCTAGCATTTTGGCATTCAGCCGAAATTTCTAAGCGATTCTGCAGCCTTGACTTTCATCTAAACCTTCAGTGCACATGCTGAAAGAGTCTCTCCACTCATCAATTCTGACTCATTGACTCACAGAAACATATTGTTCTTCATAATATCAACCTTGACTTTCATTTTCCATTTCATGAATATTATAACTGTGATATCTAACTCTTATAGATTTAAATGACCTCTGATAGCAGTAATATTGAAGCATTATTAGTACTGTATATATGGCATTTTATTATGGATATACAGAAGAAACTGCATTTTGAATGTCATTTCACTGAATGTCACCTCCGCACAAAAAAATAATCATAATGCTGTTAACTAGCCCTCATGCGTTCGGTCATTTTTACTTTTTTAAAATGGATTTTCTTTTTTTCTTTTTTTAAATGCTTGTTAAAGGGACAGTTCACCCAAAAATGAAATTTCATAATTTACTCACCCTTACAAACATGTATGAATTTCTTTCTCCTGTCAAAAAAAAAGAAGATATTTTGAATGTTGGTAATTAAACTAAGCTGCAGGTCACCATTGACTTCCGTAGAATGGAAAAAAAAGATACTATAGAAGTCAATGGCAAAAACATTCTTAAAAATATATTATCTTGTGTTGAGCAGCAAATTCATGCAGGTTTGGAAAAGGGAATGATGACAGACAGGGTTTTTGTATTTTTGGGGGGATTATTTTCCTACCTTATACTCCATCAAAAATGACTGGCCTACAACAATAGCTTAATTATGCTATATTATTACCAAATATTGGATTCAATATTTTTATCATCATCTTTTTGGAACTGATCATCATTTTTGGAACTTTTTTTTCTTTCAGAACAGATTGTCATTTTTGGAACTAATCAAAGGCCTCATTGATCTGAGCTTTTAAGCACCTTAGTTTTTAAGTCAATATTGGCAAAATTATCCACAAACAATGCTTTATTTACTAAAACAGGAGGTGCATAAGCTCATATCAATGAGGTCTATGACTAATCAACTCTAAAAAGAAATTCAAATCCTGTGTAAACTGAAAGAAAACAAGTTGACAAAAAGATTGAATCTTAGATTTGGTGATAATAGATTTTAAGATATATAAACAATTTTTAAAAGGCCTTCCATTTTTTGACCAGGAACACTAAATTTGAAAATGTTCTGCACAACACAGGGGCTAGAAGTACATGTTTTCAAAGACACAGTTTATATATTTAATTCTTCAATATGATTAATCATAAGACGCATGGTTAAATTCAAATGAAAACAAGATAAACCTGCTGTGATGTTAGTCACGCTTACTGATAGTCTAATAATGTTTTAACTCCACATTAAACTTTACTCATAATCCTCTGCATTGGATCATACCGGACTGTTTCAAAATCATATATGATGCAACCGAAGTTAAAAGAGAACTGCTCTGAGGGTCCATGCTTTGAAAAGAGTTATCAAATATGAGGAGATATGAGATAAACTGCACAGACAGCAGCCACATGAAGACTTGAATGCTAATGAAGCCTGTTAATTTCTAAATATGTGATTCACTTCCATGCATTCTTCCTCTTAACACTTATTTCGCAACAATAAGTATATAAAGACCAACTGTAGCAAATAAGATAAAATACAGGATATGAAGCAAGATGACTTGAGTAAGTCAGTTATTTGTAAAAGTCCCAAGGTGACCTGAAGGCTGTGAGATAGAAAGTCTTTATTTGCTTTTTTCTTGCTATTTAGTATTTCTATTTTTTTTTAAGAAACACGTTCATTTCTGTGCTTTTCAGAAACCTCTGATCTGATCCATGTGATCTGAGTGTTCATGAGCATGTTATTTTGTAGAACTGTCAGAATAACATCAGTTACTGTGGCAAATAAATCACTTTTTTTTTATTGGTCGATGAAGTTACATTAAAATGGTTGTAAAAATGCCACCTTTGTTGACTAAAAATGAGCCTCATGTGGAAAGGGAATATGCTGATATGAAATATTTCTTGCTTTTTCTCTATCTGTGAACACTGTAAAAAGTGATGCTGACTTAACTTTAAAAAAATTGAGGAAACCCGGTGCCTTAAAACTATTAAGTAGATAATAATTGCAAAAAAAAGTGAAGTGACAATTGACAATTCACTTAACTTATACTTTTTTATTATTAATTACTTAATAATTTTAAGGCAACGGGTTTCCTCAATTAAGTTAAGCTAATAAGTTAAGTCAACGTATCACCTTTTTAAAGTAATAAGAAGCCCATTTATGAAATATTGTGTGTCATCAAGCAGCACGCAGACTCAACCAGAGTAAAACAAGAAAAGTTTCACAAAAGTAAAATATTTCATTGTGTTTGGGGCAAATATCTGCGCTCCTTGAATGCCAAATTTGGAGGCTGTAACTAACTGATGTAATAACTGTAAAAAAAAAAAAAAAGATTTTAATTAAAATGTTTAGTTTAGACAACTGAAATATTTCTGTTGTCCCTTAAATTAACATTGAGTATCTTAAAATTTCAAGTTGACTAAACTAAGTCAGCGGGGTAACAAATTATTTTAAGTTGAAACAACTTTTTGAAAAAAAAATTTTTTACAGTGAAGTTTACATGACCCTCTTTATCTTTATATCCAACCTTGAATCTAACCAAACCATATGGTGGCGTTCCGCAAAGAGGACATGTCACATATTCACAGCCTGTTATACAGTATGTCAGCAAAGGATACAAATATCAAGAATGAATGAATATCTGGCCCCAAATGAGAGGTCAAAAGTGCTGACCCTTGTTATAAAACCTCTATGTTAAAAGCCTAGATTTTTTTTTTTTATAATTAATGTTGTAATGTGTGTGTGTGTACTTGTTTATGCTACATTGTGGGGACCAAATGTCCCTACAAGGATAGTAAAACCTGACATTTTTGACACTGGAAAAAAAAAAAAAATAGTAAATTATGTTTATCTGAAAGTGTAACAATGCAAACAGGTTTTCTGTAAGGGTAGGTTTGGGTTAGGGGATAACAAAAATATAATTTGGTCAGTATAAAAGCAATAGAAGTCTATGGAAAGTCCCCACAATACACAGAAACAAATGAGTGAATGAATGAATGATGCATTTATATAGCGCTTTATAGTGTATTGTTGTACACCCAAAGCGCTTTACAACCATGGGGGTGGGGGAGGTCTCTCCTCAACCACCACCAAAAAAAATGTGTGTAGTGTATTTTTTATTTGCAGTACATAAATATTCCACATAAGCTGCATCCCAAATGACGCACTATGCACATATGCACTATGTACTCCACCATGTAGTGTATGAATTATATAAGGTTTGTCATTTATAAACCGAGACTGATAGCCCCAGTACACAATGGATTAAAAAAATATTCAGATATCCTTCTCTTTTTTTCAATTTTGTTATGTTGCAGCTTGATACTACAATTGTTTAAATATCTTTTTTCTCATTAATTTACACTCCATACTTCATAATGACAAAGCGAAAAAAATAATTTTAGTAATGTCTGTAAAATTATATAAAAAAAAGAAATATCAAAATTACATAAGTAACTCATAGATGAGACACCTTTGGCAGCAATTACAGCCTCAAGTCTTTTTGGGTATGACGCAACAAGCTTTGCACACCTGGATTGGGGGATTTGCTGCCATTCTTCTTTGCAAATCCTCTCAAGCTCGGTCAGGTTGGATGGGGACCGTCGGTGGACAGCCATTTTCAGGTCTCTCCAAAAATGTTCGATAGGGTTCAAGTCAGGGCTCTGGCTGGGCCTCTCTAGGACATTCACAGAGTTGTCCCTAAGCCACTCCTATGATGCCTTGGCTGTGTGCTTATGGTCATTGTCATGTTGGAAGGTGAACCTTCAGCCCAGTCTGAGGTCCTGAGCGCAGTTGAACAGGTTTTCATTGATAATATCTCTGTACTTTGCTCCATTCAGCTTTCCCTCAACCCTGGCCAATCTCCCAGTCCCTGCTGCTGAAAAACAGGCCCACAGCAGGAGGCTGCTACCAGCACACTTTTCTTTTGTGATGGTACTCTGCAGGTGATGAGCAGAGCTGGATTCCTTCAAACATGATGCTAAGAATTGAGGTTCATCAGACCAGATAATCTTGTTTCTCAGAGTTTGAGGGTCCTTTAGGCACTGTTTTGCAAATTCCAAGTGTGTTTTCATGTGTCTTCAATGAGAAGAGGATTGGGTTTGGCCAGACCGCCATAAAGCCCATATCGGTGGAGTGTTGCAGTGATGTTTGTCCCATCTGCATATATGATCATGGAGCTCAACTAGAGTGACCATCAGGTTCTTGGTCACCAGTCTAGACAAGGCCCTTCTCCATCAATTGCTCAGTTTGGCTGGGCAACCAGCTCGTGGAAGAGTCCTGGTTGTGCCAAACTTCTTCCATATGTGAATTATCGAAGCCAACGTGCTCTTGGGAACCTTTAGTGTAGCAGATTTGTATTTTTTTGTAGCCTTCCCCAAATCTGTGCCTCAATACAATCCTGTCTTTGAGCTCTGCAGGCAGTTCCTTTGACCTCATGGCTTGATTTTTCACCCTGAGATGCATTATCAGCTGTGAGGCCTTTTGTATAGAGGTTTGTGATTTTCCAAATCATGCCCAATCAATTTAATTTACCACAGGTGGACCCCAATCAAGGTGTACAAACATCTCAGCAATGATCAAAATAAATGGGAGGCACGTACCTGAGCTCAATTTCAAGTGATGTTTCAAAGGGTCTGAATACTAATGCGAATATGATATTTCAGTTTTTTTTTATACATGTACAGTTATTTCTAAAGTAGATTAATGAGAAAGAAAATGTAGTATCAGGCTGAATCATTACAAAACTGAAAAAAGTGAAGGGGGTCTGAATACCTTCTGAATGCGCTGTATATGTGTGTGCATCATTTTAAATTAATTAATTATAGCCTAAATTTTATATTTTAATGTTGCTGTTATAAAAACTATATTTAAAATAGCTGTGAAATGGAGCATATAGGTTATACTGCATGACACTGTTTGTTTGGATATTCATGTATTTTACACCATTCATAACCTTTTTTAATTCTTATATCGGTGATGTAAAACTATTTATATTCGATAGCTTTTATGTTACATTTAACGTGTAGCACCTGTCAGACAGTAGAGGGTCTCTCCTTATCAAAAAAGAAGAGGGTTGAACTTTGTCAAGGGCAAAAAGTTCTATGATTCGACTCTCCGCCTCCCCTAAAATCCTCCTCCCTAATCTGAATACTTGCGCGGTCCCCTTAAAGCTATACGCTGCCATTTAAGAACAAACATGAACAGTGAGCTCAAAAAGCCACATCCTCTTGTTTTCATATGGGCAGGGCAAAAAACATGACCCTGAGTCTCAAATAACAGCGCGACACAAACCGCTGCTCATTCCTCCCCAGTCAAAGCGGCATTTTAATCGAGGGAGTCGGTGCTCGATTGCTCTGATCTGACGCGAAGATGGCAGAATCGGAGTATAATGTTTCAGTTCCTCACTTGAACTCTCTTATACAAATGGATCCTTACCTCAAACCCTTTGAAAAGGACTTCCAGAGGAGGTAAAACGTGCTTTTAAGCGTTATTTGCATCTTGTCGCTGGGTAATGGTCCTGTGTCCGTCCCAAACGCACAATGACACGCATGTATGTCTGTCAGCACTTCACCCGGCACTCAGGAGAGTTATATTAATTCAGTGTAGTGTCCATTAAGAGACAGCTGCTGGATGCATACTCTCCGCCTCTGTATATAAGAGCTGCGTGCACCACTGAATATGTAAATATGGACATCTGATGGTTTCTATGGAAGCGTGATGGCGATGACACTTCACTTCTCTGAAACGAACACGTTCAACTGCAGCACAAAATGAGAAAACGCTGCTTTAAGACAGTAGAGGACAACGTTTTTGGTCGAGTTTGTGCTTAACAACAACAACAACAACAACAATGCTACTACTAATACGTATACATATACTATCAACAAAAACAAAATAATACGAATATTTTATTATTATTATTATTGCAGATTTCACATTTGCATGGTAAAACACCTTCCATGTTTTCAAACTTTATAGACCTGCAAGTCAATATTTAAAACCCCTCCTTTTGACCCCCCCCCATCTAATACTTGTGCTTGCTTAAAAAGTGCTTGTTTTAATATATTTTAATTATAGAAACCAGGGCAGCTATATATATATATTTTTTTTGGAATATATATCACAATGTTTTGTCATTAACTTGTTGCTATCTTCTAAGGAATGTTATATATATATATATATATATATATATATATAGTTTTTAATGTGATACAATTGAGCAAGAGCTCACATGTTGCACTTTTGTATTTAAATATAACTTAAAAAATATTTTTTGTCTCCCTGATAAGTTTATTGAGGCCCCCAAGTGGGCTCCAGCCCCCTGGTTAATATAATTAATAATCTGTACTGTAGTCATATTTTTTGAAGCAAAATACAGTAGACAAATGTTATAAGGTTTACAAAAAATATATTTTGGAGAATGTTGGTAAACAAACAATTTGATGATTAAAAATAAGATTGAATCCAATATAAATTTTTTTTTTTTATCTGCCGAGCAGCTGAACACAATGTTTCTGTCAGCTTCTTGTCCCCATTGACTTCCATATATATTTTTTTCCATACTGTGGAAGTCAATGGTTGCTGTAAAATGTTTGGTTACCACCATCTTCAAAATGTCTTCTTTTGTGTTCAACAGAAGATAGAAATTCATACAAGTTTGGAACAACTTGAGAGTGAGCAAATTATGACAGAATTGTAATTATTGCATGAACTATCCTTTTAAGATGCATTCATCAATGTCAAGCTACATTTATTTAAATATATGCAATGCAGTTTGTTTCAAAGCAGCTTCAGGAAAACAACGGTGTTAATGTTGTAATTGTGTTCATGGTTTGGTTGAATACAAGCTGTTGGATGCTGTCATTGAGATAAATGTAAAAGTGTCCCCTTTTACCCCACTTATACTCCTCTATTAACTATATAGGTGTCTTTACTTAACACATGCTTGAGCTTCAGTTCTCTGCCCAACAATTTTTTGTATTTATTTTTATAATCTATTTTTCTTTTGACAAGGCAGCCCAGACCGAAGCTACAGGAGTTTACTTTGAATTCAAAACCAGATTGATTGATTGTGTAACCAAAATATTGATAATAACCAGAAAAAAGTTATGCATAATGTGGGATGTTTAATTATTTGAAATGCGTATTTCAAAATGCCTATGCTTTAGATAGTGCTGGCTTTGACATTATCATGATTCATGATACATTTATAGTTCGGACACCTATTTTTAGTCTCAAATGCTAGTGAAATGCTTGCTCTGTGTAGCTCGGGTCGGTGTTTCCTAATAGACCTTCTCGACATTAGCACTGCAATGAGATCATGTGACAACACAATAACATACTACACTGTTTATAATTGCATAAGTCTAACATAACATAAGCAGTACTGCTTAGTATGGAGTACACTACTGTTCCGTTGATAGCCGTACGAGCATGCTTAAAATGAATGGAAAGATAAATGTTATTAGGTCGCGGTTATTAATACATAAAGACCTACAGGAAAGTGATGGATGACTTTGAGTGACCACCTTGAATATCTAATTATAATGTCACTCATAATAATTATAGTTACAGTTTAACAGAGTAATATTGAAGTATAAAAACAGTGATGCACTATTAGTACTTCAGTTTCTGATTGCTTATGCCTGGAGACTTCGAGTGCTCTGTACCAATTAGATGGCACTTAATTGCAATCCAGTGAGTGGCACTGTCAGCAGCCGTACGCTCACCACTCGTTACTTTAATACACAATATACAGGGTCTTATGGCACCGTCTTTACATTTGATTATAATGATAACAATGCCTAATTGCATTAAGTGTGCGTGGCACAGTCTGCATATTTATGACTCGACATTCTCCATTCATTAGTGCCACAGAGACCACTGACAAGTGAAATGGAGTTCTTCATTATCGTTTTAATTAACACCAAAGTCTTGAGGGGTAGCCATCGAGGTATCTGAAAACATGGTACATGGTTTCTAATTTTACCCCTCTCTGTGGAACTGGTTTCGAAAGTGGAATAATGTTGTGTGAAATGTGTGTCACGGATTGACTGAGTACAACCACATGGGATGTAAGAAACTCAGATTATTAAGGAAGCCTCTACTCTTCTTAGCATGTTCCGTAAAAACTCTTGAAATGAAGGTTAATAACATTTCAGATTTCTGGGCTACTTTCATTTGCTCTGGGTGAGAGAGCCCACAGGAACGGCAAATCGCAAATGAGATCTCTTTATTATCTCATTTGTTTCTCCTAGATTGCAGTGATAATTATAGAGAACAAATTGAGAATTTTGTTTAAGCTACTTATCTGTGGAAGTCCGTTTCCGACACATAAGACAAAAAAACTCAAATAAATAATGCTTTTGGTAAATCGTAATTATGATACAAACAGTTATAATTGTGATATAAAAATTGATAATGACATAAATCAAATTGAGATGTCAAAATTAAGACAAACAGTTATGATATACAGTGTCAAAATTAAGACATGAAAGTGTAAAACTAGTGATAATTAGATTAATAATTAGATGAAAATTCACAATATGAGCTGAAGTCAAAATTCTAAGATAAAAAGTCAAGATTAGGACATGAAAAATTATTAGATAAACACTCAAAAATATTAGAAAAAGTCAGTAAAATTGACATAATTAGTCAAAAGTCAAACATTTGATCAAAAGTAAAAATTAGGATGAAATTATGAGATGAAATAGGAAATGAAAGCATACAAATTATGAGGTGAAAAGTAATAATAATGAGATAAAGTCAAACAATTAGAATAAAAGGGGCATGAAAATCGGGAGATGAAAAACATTTAATTACTTAAAGTCCAAATTAAGATAAAGTGTAATAATTATGACACAAAGTTGAAATTAACAGTCAAAATTGTGAGATACAAAACAATTATGACAAAGAAATTCAACTTTAAATTCATAATTGATTTTTATTTTATAATTTAGACTTTTCAAATGAAAAGTGTAAATGAATTTATTTTGATTTACATAAAAATGAATAAACCGTATCTAAGCAAATTTTAAATGTGAATGTTTCTGTTGATTTTGTTATCTCAGAGAAGGATCTGAAACTTTTTTTTTAAAAAATAAAATGGAATAGTATTTTAAAATGTTGCAAGCCAGACTCGATCTTGCATTACCCTCATGTGCACCACAGCTCCATAACTCAACTCACTGTTATGCTACAGCTCTAACATCTGAGAGTTACTGAGTGATGAAAGTTCACTAGACCTACTGTATGCTAGCAGTACATTTTATTGTGGGAGTTGAATGAACATTAAGTGGGAGTGAAGTCTTTTGGAAGTAAGATGAACTTTGTTTTATTGGTTTTTGGTGGTGAAATGCTGTTATTGAGCTCAGACGGATTGCAAAGGGTCGTGCTCTGATAAACAAACACTCTAATAGGGTGAACAGAAGAGCGGTGCGTGTGCTGTTTTAACAGAGGCTAATCATTTACACATTGCCCTGAATATCAGTAATCAGCATGGGCAAACATAGCCGGCAGAAGCGGTTTTCATCTGCTTTCTCATAAATATTTAGCTAGTTTCCCCTGCTAGCATAAGTAATGAGATGATCTAAACCTGTGAGTGGTAAAAGTGTAAAACAACTAAACAACATGGATATTTTGTCCAGAAACAACATAAGTTACACACTTAAGGGTTTAATTTGTTATATAACATCTAACGTCAGCAAGAATCTCAAGTTGTGATTGATTTTACTTCAGTAAAATCATATTGGTGAAACTAAAATATTTTTCTCATATTGAAAGACAAAAATAGGGGCGGGGCTTGATTTTTCTCACAGCCCTTCCATTCTTAAGGGGACCTATTATGCCCCTTTTTACAAGATGTAAAATAAGTCTCTGATGTCCCTAGAGCGTATATGTGAAGTGTTAGCTCAAAATACCCCACAGATAAATTTTTATAGCTTGTTAAAATTGCCACTTTTAGGGTACTTTTATGTTTTTGAGCATGTTGCTTTAAATGCAAATGAGCTGGTGCTCATGGAGAAGAGGGCGGAGCTTCAAGAGCTCAATCTCCGGCATTACCAGTGGTAGCCATTGCAAATAAACATTCTACTATTAGTACAAGCCTGTTATCTTTACAGAAAACACAAAACTCTGTTTCAAAGTCAGTCGTCTGATTATACTGTGCATAATACTATTTTTTATGAATTGCACAGTTTATGTTTATGAATTACACAGATGGGATCACGGCTGGATAAAAATAACAACATATCTGGTCTCATTCTATCACAAACTTTATAAGTCCACTTCTGATCGTGAGCTCGACAACTTCAAGCGATCGACTCGCATCGCTTTCATATGCAACTTTACATAATTTAACATAATTTGAATACATAATAATAACATAGTTTTACTGTGATTACAATAGTACATATTGCATTAATAATATGATCAGAATTAGTTTTGTCTGTGTGATTTGATTTAGTGCTCTGATAATAATTTATGCATCATGTTTTCCTTCTTAGTAATATTTCTTAGAAATATTCCTTTCTCAGAGACTTTGATGCTTGCTTACACGGTTCTTACTAGGGCTGCAGCTAACGATTATTTTTATTGTCGACTAATTTATCGATTATTTCTCTATTAATCTATTTATTATTTTCTTATCAGTTGATGAATTATTTAGTTAAACTATCAATAAATAATAACAGTAACTTCTATTATTATTTTAAAACTCCACAACACACAATAACAAATGTAACTGATAATCCTTTATGGATCCAGTAAAACAGTGGTCAAATATTATGCACTGAAACAGTTTGCATAGTGAAAATATAGTAAAAGTTATATATAATATTAAAAAGTAGATGTAGTACAAGTTGTAGTAAAGTGAATAATATAAAAAGCGAGTACAACAGCATAGGGTTTGGAATGGCAGGGTACCTCATGATACGATATAATCACGATACATGGCTCACGATAACGATACTTACTATCACGATACTGCGATTCTGCAATAATCAATATATTTCTAGAAAATCCTATAATGATACATCACGATATCTGTCTGAACAAAATGCCTTTGAAAAGGTTAAGTGCAAGTTTTCGTTCTTTTTTCTTTATTCAAGTCCAAACTGTTACAAAACAGCAAAAAAAAAGTTATGTAAATCAATTTTAACATGTTGAGTAAGCTAAATTAATCATTTTATTCTTGGACCTATTAAAAGCTTACACTTTTCTTTTTCTCTGTGTGTAAACAAACACTTTTAACTGCTTATCAAACAGAAAAAAACTAGATAGATAGAATATAAACCTGGTACATTTCAAAATGTACCTTGAGTGATTTCTCAACTTTTCTACTCCTCTCATCATAAAAACGGAGCCCCACACGAAGAAACAGCCGTTCACAATCACATCGTATCTTTTGCGCGCTCAGGTTCGTTATTTCAAACGTAGACGCGTGGCAAGTACACACACTGCACAATTCTGCACCACATTACGGCTCTGACAAGGTTTTGTTTCGTCCTCCATGCCATAGGTGCAGATTTATGTTTCTGCCGGTCAGTGCCCACTGTTCACACTGCATAACATGCACTTTTAATATCTGAGAGAGGGAGAGCATCCAGTGTTGTTCACATAAAACTGGACATGCTGCCGGCGCTCTCTCTTCACTCGTATAGTGAGGGAAATCCACCTGCAATCCGAGCGGAGAGGTTACTCATGAACTGAATATGTGCTCTGCAATAATAACGTGATCCCGCTGATAGATGTTCCTAGGCAGCTAGTTTTCAAATCCATAAACATATATATATATATATATATAGCAGTAGAGCTAATACAGTGGCTGGAAATCTGTTTATGCTTTGGTTCCTCGGGCTTCCCCATCTTCATAGAAAACACGGTTCATGGTTGCTCAGAGTCAGAGCACTTTTGGATAGAAGCTGGAAATGGTGCGGCCATTATTTCCACGCATTTTTGAACAGGGAAATCTATTTAGAGCACCTTATTGTATTAATTAAAATATCGATATTTGGCACAAGATATCGATTCTCATATCGCACTGAGATGTATCGCGATATATCGCCATATCGATTTTTTGTCCCACCCCAACATAAGTGATATAATAGATTTATAATAGCACAAATTATATGTGTAATACCATAATAAATAAATTAAATTAATAACAATAGATGAAGTTTAGCAAGTAGAATATGTAATATCAAGGGCGGAATAATACAGAATAGAAAATAATGAATAATAAATTAATAGAAAATTATAAACTAAATTAAATAATCGTGAAAAGTGCAGTTTTATAATGGTATTTGTGTAATAATTACTAAACAAAAACAACTAATGACAAGCCAAAATTTTTGGTCATGAATTCCAAATTGTGTTTAATTAATGAGCTCTTTGAGTATAATATATATATATATATATATATATATGTATATGTAATGTGACCATCTCTGTGAAATCCAGGCTAAAGTCTCAAAATCTAATTATGAGATAACAAGCATCAAACTTTGATTTCTTCCATTAATTCCACTATAATTTCAATCTTTGACATGACCTTGCTCAGTCAATATTAAAGATGTAAAGGTTAAAATTTCACAGAACGTTCTTTACCACATGAAGGATGATTTTTTGTAGAAAACAGCAAATCGCAAAAAAATAACTTGAGTTGGGTTTTCACAGAGAGGGTCACACACACACAGTTTTGTTTTAAATCAATGTAGAATTTCTACACTTCTCTGTGATGATCTGATCGTTCCTCTTCTGTGTGTTAAACACAATCTATTACAGTGTTTCTCAACTGGTGGGTCAAATGTGCTGGGTATGCAGCCCAAAAGTGGGTCGCGGATTGTATACAGCAGGGCTCTAGAGTGCGACCAATTTGGCACGCACGCACCCGTACAAACAAAAATCTATGCAAATTTGAATGGAAAATTATTTACGTAATACAATAAATTATTATACAGTACATTACAATTTCCCCAATCTGGACTAATTTAAATTGTTTCTCTCACTTAAACAACTCTCAAAATAAAGTGCTCTGTGACTGGAAAGAGGAAGAAATAGTTAACAAAAAATGAGTTGCTTTATGTAACAAAACAGATGTCATTTCCCACTGTTTATAAATGGTAATTTCTTTCCCCTAAACTTATTAAATGTCATCTTTCACATCAAATTCTTACTTTATTTCAATTAATTCAGTTAGCATAATAAGAAACTATTAGAGTTGTTACCATTCATATGAAATTAGTATTAACAAACTCTATCTTTCCACTGCTGAGGAAACAGAAGCTGCATCTGTAGTGGTATTAGATGCATTTACACTGACTGTTTGATGAAGCTGAGGTGCCGTAAATGCAAGGACACTGCAAAATTTCAAATGCATAAATAATTTTATAAAATTGTTTTACATGTTTTTTTAAACATACAAATAAATGTTGAAAAAATGCAATTATACTTTTAAATAGGACTAAACCACCAGTAAATGTCTGTTTTAATGAGCGAGTCATTTATTCATTCATTCAACCGAATCATTCACAAGCGATGCAATTGACTGTCCTTATGAATGAGCCACTGAATGATTGACTCACTCGAATCGTTCACAAACGTGGATTCATTCAGTAAGGAAACACCGCTGTGTGTTGCTCGGAGACACACAACATGTTGTTCTAAAAGATATTTTATAAATGTTTTTTTTTCCTACCGCAGTGAATTAAAAATATAAATGTATCTTTACTTTGACTTTGTGTGTGTCGTCTCTCTCACACACTCACTATTGCAAGCCTTCTGGCACGACATAAATCATTATAGTCACCGTTTACACTGAATGAAATTGAATAATTTTCAGAAACTACAATGTTTAAACTGTGTGCATGTGGTGTGACGTCTCTGCCTGTGCTGTCAATAAAATGGAATCGGCAAGATTGAGACTGTCTACTGGCCGGTCAAATCTAAGTCATCTGCTCTAGAGTTTTGTTTGTGTTAGACATGGAAGAAAAAAGTCTTTAGGGATTAACTGGGCATGGCTCTGCGACGCGTCGACGCAATTTATTGACGTATTTTTATAAAATCGACGAACTGCAGAAACCTGTTTTGCCTCACTATAAAATCAGTGTCTTAGAATAAAGAAATTGCAGTCTTTTTTATTTTAAAGATTTACCCCTGCTGATCAAACAGATTGTTATTCGGTAATTTTTATAAACATGCAAAAAAACATCATGGCCGTCTAATGTTGCTTACCTAAATCATATTTTATAAATCTTTCTTTTTTTTACCGCATATTTTTATAAATGTAGTCTACCGCAGTATGAATTATACATTTCTGAGAGTTACTTTGTGTGTGTGTATCTTTACATTTCTGTGAGTTACTTTGTGTGTGTGCTGTCTCTCTCACACACTCACTCAGGCTGTGCAAGCCTAATCTGGCATGACGCAAATACATTATTAGTCGCCGTTTACACTGAATGCCATTAAAATTAGAATAATTTTCACGTGAAACGACGTGTTTACACGCGACTGTGTGCATGTGGCTGTGACGTCTCTGCCTGTGCTGCTGGCAATAAAAGGATCGGTTTGGAATCGGCAAGACGTGAGACTGACCGGCCGGTCACCGATCCGCGTATGATTCTGATCACTGGCCAGTCAATCAGTGCACCTCTACATACTAGCCTTTAACTTCTGCTCTAGAGTCTTGTTTGTGTTAAACATGGAAGAAAAACAGTCTTAAATAGGGATAACTGCAGGCTTGTGCACTGGGCATGGCTAAACGTGCGACCCGTCGACGCAATCCATGCTAATTGACGTATTTTTATAATCGATGACGTCGACGAATCGCTGCAGCCCTAGTTCTTACCTTATGTGACGTCAGGCGTCAACGCCCGCTGTGAGTGATTGGTGATTGCTGTTATCTTCAGACGAGTTGCCTTGAAAATATAATTGGCTGAATCGTATAAATCTGGATTAAGTCGTGTGGGGGTCGAATGGTGATTAATTTGCAGCTTACTGTCTGGTGTTTTTGTTGAATAAGTGCTTTTTTGGTGACTGGGTCACGCTGAACACACATCTATGTGTCACGGCCCATTCCAGCAGCAGCAGGGCTTCTGCGGACTCCAGGGAGCCCCGGGCGAGCCTCACACACCTGTCTGGCCCCTGAAAGCCCCTCTCCTCCCTATAAATAATTGTACATAGGCAGGTGCCAGTGCAATAGTTGCTTGCCTCTTGATCAAACCCAGAGGCCCCTGAGCAACAGGAGTGCTTCTTATGAGTGCAAGCGTCAAAATCAACAAGGTCTTGCGGGCAGCTCTGAATCACGCTGTGCATCAACAGAGGGAATGAAGTGTCAGGAATTCAGATGACTAAAAGAGACTCAGTAAACTTCAAACTGGGATTGATATGTGCTGCTCTGATCACTTGTTCTCCCAGCTTTAGAAAGAGTTGTGAGTAACTTCTTAAACATTTTAGATTATGATGTGTTTGTGCACAAAGCAGAACAACAGCCTCCTTTAATGCCTTGAAGTGAGAGATTTTTGGTTTTGCAATATTTAATTTTGTCTTGTGTAGACCAGATTTTTGTCTTGGACTCTTTTGTGTGGCTCTTTGATGTTTAACTTTTATATTTAGGAGAGAAAAATCATTTTGTGAGTAGTTACCCAACAGTCTGTGCAGTATCACTAAAGTGTGAACTCAGAAGTTTACCACAAAGGGTTAGGGTGGCATTTGGGACAGGCCCACAGTAATACCAAGGTTTTGAATGTCCCCCAAGTATAAATAGCAACCTTGTTCCAACGTTATGCCCAAAATAATAATAATATCAGTGAGTTTGTCCAGCTGGGAGTGTAGAGAATGGTGATGTTAGACCACAGGTGCACCTGGAGGTCTGGAAGTCCTACTCTAATGAAAGAACATGCCTTACATTACTTTTTTTCCAGGAGTTAAATTATGCTATTTTTTACCCTTAAGACTTTCATGAAAATTAAATGACAATTTCACCCCAAAATTTCGGATAATATATTATATTAACAATAAAACAACAATAATATGTGATAATTTTTTTAAGGATTCTTTGATGAATAAAAAGTTACAAAAGAATAGTATATTTAAAAAAATGTAACAATGTCTTTTAACTTTACTATCACTTTTAATAAATTTAACACATCCTTGTTGAATAAAAGTGTTAATTTATTTCAATTCTTAAGAAAAAAACTTATCCCAAACTTTTGAATGGCAATGCAAGTCAAATAAATTCATTTTATTCAACAAGGATGCATTAAATTGGTTAAATTCTGAATAAAAAAATATTAGGTTTTCATAAAAAATATGAACACAACTATTTTTAACATTGATAATAATAATAAATATTTCTTTATCACCAAATCATCATATTAGAATGATTTTTTTGAAAGATCAAGTGACATTGAAGACTGCAATGGCTTAAATATATTAAAATATAAAAAGATAGAAAGTTTTACAATAATACTTTTTTTTTTACTCCTTTTTAAACAAATAAATGCAGCTTTGGTGAGCATAAGATACTTCTTTCAAAAACATTAAAATCTTACTGACCCCAAACTTTTAAACATTAGTTTATTATAGCATTCATTTTTCTTTATGCAAAATGTAATAATAAAAAATAAAAACGACCTCACATTGTGTCAATCACTTTTACACACTGCCTCCGAAACTTTCGTCTGTCATAAAAACAATTCGGATCAGGTTCAATTTTCTGCATTTTTGCATCCATAGCATGCATTTTGATAGGAAAGGACGACGAATACGAGAAAACGGAAAAAACGCATGCAAAAATTTCAGACTCTGTGTGCAAGGACCTTTAGAGTTAAACAATTTATGTGTTCTTCTCTTGTATATTTTGTCAGCCGTTTCATAATTTCTCTAAAAATACTTTCATGTAACCTCAAACTTTCTTTTGACACAGTTTCACAAAGACTGCTGGGAAAACCCAGCATTCTGTTCTCTAGACTGTGTCTCATTGCATTCTCTCAGCTGATTCTGAAAGAGCATGAAATGCAGTCTGATTTTGTCTCCATCTGGGACTGATATTTCCCAGCAGTCTTCCTCTGACAGTTACTCAGCCAACTGTACATTTGTGAGAACAAGCTCTTGAAACTAAATTAACAAATAGTGGGGAAAGTGTGAAGGTCAATGGGTCACACATCCTCCATTCTGCATGATATTGGCACAATGTGTCACTGCTCCAGCTCCAAGGTGGTTAACCAGAATGATCTTGGTTCGAATCCAAATCTAGTAGGAACTCTGAGATATTGGCCTCGTAGTGGGTTATGCCCTTGAACAAGGCACTTAATCCAGAACTGATTGCTGCATCATGGGGCTTGTGGCAATACTTTTTTCACTTTGTAATCAAAAGCTGCTTTAAAGAAACCAGAAACATGATCATTTACGATAATTTCATCCATTTAATTAATTAATCATCAGTATATCATATCACTTTATTTGAATACAAGTACAACCTGAATTCCAGAAATGTTGGGACGCTCTTTAAATTTGAATAAAATGAAAACTAAAATAATTTCAAATCACATGAGCCAATATTTTATTCACAATAGAACATAGATAACATAACACATTTTAAAATGTTATGCTCAAAATTAGCTCCTTTCAAATTTGATGCCTGCTACAAGTCTCAAAATAGTTGGGTCGGGGCATGTTTACCATGGTGTAGCATCTCCTCTTATTTTCAAACCAGTTTGAAGACGTCTGGGGGGTGTTCCAGAAAGCAGGGTTAACTTACCATCTGCTAAGCCCTGAACTCTCAGTTGATCAACCCAAACCTTGCTTACTCGAGGTATGTTGGTTCCAAAAACGAGTCCAGGAGTAAGTTCATTTAACCCAGAGTATGTATCCTGGTTAACACGTCAAAGGCCATTTGCACACTTAGTACATATCACCACCTAATGGGTGGTTGTGTAAATATAATAACCATTTTATAATAGATTACCTTATATTTTACTGATATTAGTGCTTTATAGTTTACATATCATACAACTATATAATATATATATAACTTATTGTAATAAAATATAATATTGTGCGCTATCTGTCACGCCCACTGGAGTCTCGTTAGTAAGTCACGCACACATGCGCTGATAGCTCTGAAGAAAGCTAACCCTGAAACAGAACCTAATCCGGAGCAGGTTATCTTCAGAGAGCAAGTTGCTATGGTTACTTGCATATAGGGGTGGGACAATAAATCGATTAGGCAATATATCGCGATTCTTCGCCATGCGATACGAGAATCGATATCTGGTGCCAAATATCAATATTTTAATTAATATAATAAGGTGCTCTAAATAGATTTCCCTGTTCACAGCGTCTAAAAATTGCGAGGAAATCATGGCCGCACCATTTCCAGCTTCTCTCCAAAAGTGCTCTGACTCTGAGCAACCATGAACCGTGTTTTCTATGAAGATGGGGAAGCACGAGGAACCGAAGGATAAACAGATTTCCAGCCACTGTATTAACTTTACTGCTATATATAGGTTTATGGAGATGAAAACTAGCCCCAGAACAGCTATCAGCGTGGACCATAGGTACGATCACGTTGTTATTAATGCAGAGCGCATATATTTAGTTCATGAGTAACCTCTCCGCTCGGATGGCGCTCTATATGAGTGAGAGAGAGCCCAGCTGGTAGGGAAGGGTACCGAAACCCGGTATTTAATCGGTCCAGGGGCTAAATTATGAAAGACCGGAGTATCGATAAGCTCTGACGTTAACGGTTCTGCTATCGGTACTGGAGAAATTAAGAAAACACACATACAATGTATTATTGCTATATACACATTATCTTGCAAATTCTATCTAACCAGAGCCACAAGCTGTTTTTATATACATTAATATTTAAACATTTGTCTATGATGCATTTTTGCTATTCGCAATTCTTAAGCGAGATCGCGCTCATGCGGAGGAGCTTCAACACGCGCAACATGAAAGCCGTTTAATTATGATAGAAGATAGAACTAAAAATTCAAATATCTGCTTACACTTTAGGCCTGTGGCTGTGGCTGCTAATACATTTTTATTTCGATTTTGGCTTCTAAGCATTATAGCTGCTTTTCTTCTTTCCCTTCACAGCGGTATATATTCCTCCCTAAAACCCAAACTTAGTGCGTGTGTGCGTTCGTGCATGCGTGCATGCTTCGGGCGCGTCAAAATGATCAAATACACACAAAATATGTCAAAATGGCCAGCTTGGAGAGTATTAACTTAAACACAGTTTATGTCTTAAGTGGACGAGAACGGTTAGGAGAAAATCCTATGTGTGTCAATATATTGTCTTAAAGTGACAGACTGGCGCTTGGGCCATCAATGTTAATCAAAGAAATAAAACGCAAAGAGAAAATCCCTCACAGCTCTTAATCTGTATAACGTTATAGCTTTAATAAGCATTAATCTATCAATACATACAATGAAAACTATGCCGTTTTCATTTACATTTGATTACTTTTAGATTTCTTTTGTAGCTTTTACTTACCTGAACATTAATGTTTAGTGGACCTTCATGAAAAAAACACTGTTTATTTCATTTATTTATTTCATTTGAAAGTTGACGATGGCGTTTCTGGACCATGTTCACAAATGGCTTCCTTTTTGCCTGATAGAGCTTTAGTTGACATTTGCAGGTTGCACGGCGGATTGTGTTTACCAACAGTGGTTTCTGGAAGTATTCCTGGGCCCATTTAGTAATGTCAATGACAGAATCATGCCGATGAGTGATACAGTGCCGTCTGAGGGCCTGAAGACCACTGGCATTCAACAAAGGTCTTTGGCCTTGTCCCTTATGCACAGAGATTTCTCCAGTTTCTCTGAATCTTTTGATGATGTTTGATGAGATTTGCAAAGCCTTTGCAATTTGACGTTGAGGAACGTTTTTTTTAAAGTATTACACAATATTTTTACACACTCTTTCACAGATTGGAGAGCCTCTGCCCATCTTTACTTCTGAGAGACTCTACCTCTCTAAGACATCCCTTTTATAGCTAATCATGTTACAGACCTGATGTCAATTAACTTGATTAATTGCTAGATGTTCTCCCAGCTGAATCTTTTCAAAATGTCTTGCTTTTCCAGCTCTTTGTTGCCCCTGTGCCAACTTTTTTGAGACCTGTAGAAGGCATCAAATTTGAAATTAGCTAATTCAGTGGATAAAAGTGTAACATTTATCCGTTTAAACAGTTGTTATGCTCTCTATTTTATATTGTGAATAAAATATTGGCTCATGTGATTTGAAAGTCTTTTAGTTTTCATTTTATTAAAAAAAAAAATTTAAACGTCCAAACAATTACGGAATTTGGGTTGTAAAAAAAACTAAAAAGCTCTCATACTGTACATTGAATGTTGGTATCTGGATGTTTAATAAATTAATTTAAGTTGAAAAATAATGTTTATCATCTTTAACTGTTGTTGAAATATACAATATTGGATTATTTCAGATTTTCATATAGGATTAAGCCAGAAACTAATTCCATGGTGTTCAGTGATGCCTTTTCACATAGTTTGTCTTTAAGCATATTAAAAACACTAAACAGACATGTAAACAATGTTAAAAGCTTCATTTTCCCCACAGTTATTAAAAAATAAATTCTAAAAGGTTTGCTGGAAAGTTCAATACAAATTTAATTCTTGACAGATTCTTAAGCATTCAAATATTTTCTTAAGAACATTTTTATAAAGTAATATTTTCTTAAAATAACAGGCATAAAATGAAAACGTACAGAATTTAATAAAAACAAATAAGTAAATAAAAAACACCTTGTAGTCAGTCTTATTCTGCCTACACAGAATATTTAGCTTTTTACTTAAGTTAGAAAATAGAAGAACATATCACTTAAAGGTGCAGTGTGTAGTTTTTAGCGGCATCTAGCGGTTGAGTTTGCGAATTTCAACCAACGGCTCAGTCCTCCGCTCACCCCTCCCTTTAGAGAAGCTACGGTGGCCGATACAGGGCTAAGATTTTTCGCGAGAACAACATAGTGACGATACGCGCTCTGTAGAGCAGTTTGTCCGTTTAGGGCTACTGTAGAAACATGATGGCGACTTCCATGTGAGGGGACCCGCGGTATATGTAGTTATAAATCGCTCATTCTAAGGTAATAAAAACATAACAGTTCATTAAGTAAGGTCTTTATACTCCTCTGAAAACGTAGTTATGTATATTATATTGCATTTCTGTCTATAGATTATCCTAAATATTACACAGTGCACCTTTAAGAAGAATGTTTAATAAATCTGGCCCCAGGTATCCATGACTAATAAAATGGTATATTAAACCGATATATAGTCTTAATACCTTTAACTGTTAAGTTTGCTGCTCTTTTGTTTCTATTTTATATGACCTTGTGATACTTATGTCAAGCTTGTAATTATTAGTCTGACAATCATATGAACATTTTAGCAAATTAGATACCAAAGTCTCTTTTAAGGAAAGTCTGTATTTGCGATGCCTCTGGGCAGCTCAGACAAGACCAAGTCCTTTCTAAATGAATGGGGGAATCCTGGAATCTCAAAAACGGCTTGCTGAACTCTATTTGAACTCTATTGAACTTTATTTAAATTACATATTTCAAATCAGCAATACAATCTGAAATGAACTGCACCATGAATGTTGTTTCTTATGCTCAAATAGCATTTAAAAAGCTTATTTTTCAGGCTAGACACATTCATGCTGTACCCAAGTTCATTAGATTCATGTCAGTGTGATCTGCAATGATCTTATAGGATTGCTAAAATTGTGCAGTGTGTAGAAGGCTTAAAGTTAATAGATCTTTGTGTTCCCTCCTGGTCTGCATATTTATTTTATTTAGTTATTTAGTATGGATTATGTTCACTGTGAATTTTCTAAAGTCTGGCACACTACAATTTTGGACATGATTTTGTTATTTTTGGAATCATAACAGATTTCTTTCGTTGTAGGGCATTAGCTTGGCATGCTCACTGACTGTCAAATAATTGCCATTGAGATGAGTTCGTAGCCTCTGATGAACTTCTGACAGTGTCAGAAACTTTGGGTCGCAGTCCTAAAATGTGTCAGCCCTGGGATAGCCATCTCTACAAACTCCCTGTTTTTCCCAGCCAGCTGTCTCCAAACTTTGGTTTTCAGTGCAGGCAAAACATTGCCAACATTACTTCAAGGGCTTGTTTGGGTTTGTATGGTACCATTTCAATTTCGGCGATATTAGAATGTGACACAAATGATCGTCTAGTCAACGCTGTTAGTGTGCCTCTGCTTTAACTCAAGATCTCACCAGATTTGTGTCGTACAATGCATCAAACAACAAACTTATAGAACAGAAAACGAAGAAAAAATCAAACAGCAGATGCTCAGCTTTAGAAAGGACATCTATAGTCTAGTAATTTGCACTCATTATTACTAATAAGCAGGTTTGCTGAAGTTCTGATTTCTGTGTGTTCAGGTTTCGGTAATGACCGTGTTGGAAATCAGCTTCCTATGAAGTCACCTTGACTCTCTGATTGAGATGCAGTTTCCGATCTCTCCTCTAGACTCTAATCATCTGGGACACGAGCCTGCGGACATGTGGAGAATATCACTGCCTTATGGTGTGGCAGTAGGCCAACCCTCCCTCCGCTCCTCAAACACTGATTTCTTATAATGGCAATGACTCTCATAATCACAGAGCAGCCGAAGTTTGACAGTCGGCGTGGACCGGGAGGGGGTTAGATTAATTTCCTTCCATATAGCTATCAGGTGTTTGCTTTTGTGTTTGCCTTTTGGGAATCCTGGAAATTGTTACGCTGTAGATGTATTTAATAGGGATACTGATTCAGTGTAACACCTTTTAGGAGTGAAAACCAAAACTTTTGAGGGGCCACGTAAGGTGTTTGTTCTCATTTGCTCAGCTCGGGTCAGTGTCATACAAGATTTGATTGCCCTTCAGAAGCCAGTCCTACTTAGGCTTAACTTTGCATGCAAACAATTTTTTTTTTGTGAAATCTGCGTAAGGGAAACAAATCATGATTCATACTAAAATGTATTGTAAATTCATGAAAAATACATAGAAATCACATCTGGGTGACCTTTAATTAACAACTTTACACAAAAATGTACACAATAATTAACATTAAGGACACAAGCAGTAGAAGGTATATTAGGCTGCTGTCACTTTAAGACCTAATGCATGGATCCAATATAGTGATACACATCTGATTCTTCAAACAGTTTACATTCACTCAAGATATAAACAACTGTATTTACACAGACATTTTGACAATTTTCTATGAATTTGTCTGATAAGACACGTAACAGAATCTATCCAGTACTCGTACGCTGTCTAAGATGTGCTTTCAGTGTGCGCACTTTGGACCGAATTGAGTTCTCTTTGGTGTCATCACATTTTTTTTTTATTTATCCACTCTTTCTACCAGAAGCTGACAGTTTTGAACATTTTATGACTTGCTCAAAGTTTATG
Organism: Ptychobarbus kaznakovi; assembly: GCA_027422405.1. NCBI lineage: Eukaryota > Metazoa > Chordata > Actinopteri > Cypriniformes > Cyprinidae > Ptychobarbus > Ptychobarbus kaznakovi. Next base: position 7,155,493 of record CM049813.1, read on the forward strand.
CTAACTTGTGTGCCGTTATGGAATCGTGAAAATAAATTATTTATGGACAAATCTTACATTATTTGAAAGTTTACAAAGTATTTAGGACCAACTAAAACCATATACAGTATGCAGAAATCACATACTCTGGGTGACCTTTTTGTACTTTTGTGAGAAGTTTCCCTATAAAAATGTACCCTTTAGATAATTAAAATAGCCTTATGCTTTTGCAGAAGTGATTATATGGAAGTACTAATTATTAATCATAGTAGTGTAGCAACTTGGCTACCAGGGGCCTGTACCATGAAGCTGTATTAGCTGGCTAGCCAGGTAACTTTCGGTTTAGTTTGCATCAATTTTGGGTTTTAGGTACCATGAAAGAGGCTTGGCTTTTAGCTGCGTTCACTGCCATAGTAACTTACACTGCACAGCTAACCTGCTCCGGGGAAGGTTATGTTCTGGCTAAGAGATCTCAAACTGAAGCGGTGCCAATCAGATGTGAGCAAAGTGACACATGTCTGGTGCAAAAAATAAAAATACTCCCCAGTTTCTCTTCCTACAAATTAAAGGTCACTCTAAAGTACCTTCAATTATTATAAAGCATTTATTTTAAATGAACATACAGATCATATGTAATATAAACAAGTAGTAGAATCAATAGGTAACACTTTAAAAAGGGCTACATGTGAGCTTACATGTTCGAGTCTCTATCGCTATATATTATCAACTATATAAACTAACTTCACAAGTTTCACTTGTGACTGCACTAATAAAGAAAGATAATTTAATTTATTTGTCCTCTTTCATGGACAAGCACTTTCTTCACAGTAAATGTGTTTAAATTCCTCATATTCTTTAATCTCTTAACCTTAAACAAAAGAGTTTTGAATCTCGCTGGCTCTCTCGCGAGAAGTGAATCACACTTGCTCTGTGTTGTGATTGGCTGTTCGCCGCTGATGTCACACATTCATGTGTACGCACTCCATTAACTCAGGATCAAAGCCTGAGTTGACAAAGAAAGTTGATGATTAGCATCATGGTACCAATAAAGCTGTATTGGAGTGGTTTGGTTTTGTCAACTCGAAACTAATCCTGTAACTCTGAATTTGTTCATCTACCATCATGGTACAGGCCCCAGGTTAATCAGTTAGCAGTTTATATAAGATAGCAGGCTAATTAGCTAGTGGAATGGTATACATTGTTTAAATTGTATCTATACACACATTCAGAAATGTAAGGTACAAAATCAGGGCAGTAGTTTTTTAAAATGTACTAATATGTACCTTTAGGTAATAGTATGCAGCCTTTTGGGGTAAATGGTTCAAAGGTTTACCTTTTGAAAGGGTGCAGTGCCAGTAAATTCTTTTGTAACTTTTTCTGTGTAAACTGAAGTATTTGGCTAGTAAATATAGTAGGCTAATCCAAGTTTAATTTCACCATCCTACACAGTATATTCAGTCATATAACGTGCATTGTTTAGAAGACATTGCCATATAGTTCTGATGACATAAATAATAAGATTGGTAATCAGACATCAAATTGATTTAAAAAAAAAGTTCTATCAGCCAATAGAAATTCCTTTGGGGACCAACATGTTATGTGCAATGTGATTTAAGAAATGTAATCCTATTTATAAACTTATTGTAATATTTATTTCAGTAAACATTTGCATGTACTACAATATGCAATTTTCCCACTATGTTTGTTCTTAATAATAATAATAATAATAATAATGTGTTATATTTATATAGCGCTTTTCTGGGTACTCAAAGCGCTTTACATAGTAAGGGGGTATCTCCTCATCCACCACCAGTGTGCAGCATCCTCCTGGATGATGCGACGGCAGCCATATTACACCAGAACGCCCACCACACACCAGCTTACTGGTGGAGAGGAGACAGAGTGATGAAGCCAATCAGTGTATGGGGATGATTAGGAGGCCATGATGGTCAGAGGCCAATGGGGAAGTTTGGCCAGGGTTACACCCCTACTCTTTTCGAAGGACATCCTGGGATTTTTAATGACCACAGAGAGTCAGGACCTCGGTTTAACGTCTCATCCGAAGGACGGTGCTTTTTATAGTATAGTGTCCCCGTCACTTTACTGGGGTGTTAGGACCCACACAGACCGTAGGGTGAGCACCCCCTGCTAACATCTTAATACATCTTAACATGTATAATGCTGAATTTAAGTGTAAAATTTTCATTTTCATTCATACCGATGGCAGTCAAGGAAGAAGGATGGATTAGTAAGCCGGTAACCTTTTTAAATATGACACTGTTCCGGTGCTGTCCGTTTGTGCATTGATTTATGTTAATTTCTTTTAATGTTTGAATAGAAAAATGGCTCTTTTCTCTCCCAAAAAAATATATATGCATGACACTGACCGAATATAAGCGCATTTGTATTCATATCGTAATATTTCAGTGCTTGCCAAAGTGGTTCGTGAGAGAAACTTTAAAAAGGCTTAAAACTTTAAAGCCAAATGCCAGAGGTTAAACTGCCTCATTGTGATTTCACATGACAATGAATTCATTCACGAGCAGTCAAGTTTGATGGTACCACTTAACGTGAAGGTCATTTTTGCTAACTTTAGTTAATACATTAGGTATCGTGAACTTATGATGAACACTTAAAGCATTTATTAATATTGGTTCATGTTCATTTGTACGTACATTGCTGTTCGAAAGTTTTGTCAGTGAGATTTTGTTTTGATTTGTTTGTTTCTGAAACGTGTCATTTATGCTCACCAAGGCAAATCCTATTAATGTTTTACTGTATTTGTGATTAAACACTGCAAATGCATGCAGTATTTAATCACAAATATAGTAAAACAGTCATATTGTAAACAGGTATAAATTAACTCCACACTAGTGACATTTCATCCTTCCGAAATCATTATAATGTTATTATAATGTTATTACATTATAATGGCCCCAAAAATGAAATGTTTACGGCCACATGAAGCTGTAAGAAAGCATATAGATTGAGGCTTCCTAGAAGCAAGGATAAAATAACATTTTGTGTACCCACCCTAACAAAATGAGCTGAAATGTGGTACTTTGTTCACTAAAATAAGTATAATCTTACCATATCCAAAAACTCACTTACGCCGTAGGGATACATTTTTTATTATAATATTCATATTAAATAACGATTTATTGACTTAATGCACCTTATTTCGAATTGTACAGAAATACGTGCTTTCAAATGTCCTTTAGTTAAGATTATTTCATTTATTCACTATACTATTTATTACTATTGTCTCATTTCAGTTTTAGTTTAGCTCTAGTTTTGTATTTATTCCAGTTTATATGAAAAGGTCCATGTAGCGTGGATTAAAATTCATATACAGTGTAAATACTTTTCACTGAATTAAAAAAAATAAAATTGGGAGCGTGAGGTAGTGACGTTGAAGGCGAGCGACCGTGGTGCTGTAGTTCATTTATAGCCTACGTTTAGCTTTTTAGTTCTGGCGCTTTTATTTAGGCTTCAAAATTCGTCAAAGTTATTTTGTGAAGATTATCGTGATGGACAAAACATGTAAATTTCATGAACTATGATTGAACACGCCACGGAGATAATTTTTTGTGATAATCCAAAAGCCTATGGAAAAATCCTATTGGCTTTTTGTCGAGGGAACCACGCTGTAAAAAAAAAAAAGTTGGGCAAATTTAAAAGTTTAAGGCAACCAGCTTCAGCAGATTTTTGAGTTTTCTTCTTGCTTTAAGTTTATACAACAAAAAGTTGAGAAATTTCCTAAAAAATAAGTTGAGAAAACTGACAAATCTGCTGAAGCTGGTTGCCTTAAACTTTTAAGCCAGCTCAACTTTTTTTTACAGTACAGTTTCATGCTAACAGCCGATCCGCCTACAAAGGGACGTAGTTCCCCCATTTTATTGAAGCTATAGACGTTATTCAGTCCAGAGCAGCGAGTGATTTTCTGCTTTTATTTTTTTGTATGAGTCATACTAACATTGTACGTTGCTGTCACTTAATACACAGATCTAATATGAACATGCACTTTCTTTCCCAGATGTTTACCTTCACAGACATGTGTTTTTGTAACTCGCTTGTGTGTTTTTAACATGAACGTGTGTATATGACAGTTTAAGCTTAATTAGACATGAAAGAGAACTTAGTTTAGTGCTCACATGCCATGTGACAGCTGCTTTCTGTGTGCATGCTTCGGATGTGTGCGCTCAGAAAACCGGTTACCAGAAGTTTGAACTGATATGGCTTTAAAATGCATGACTTCAGCACAATATGCATTATAATCAAAACCAAACAGATGTTTTTTGGTAGAGATCTGAGATACTAGCTGTAAAGGCTCAGCCCTATTCTGGAAAAGGGGGCCGGAGCTCATTTGCGTTTAAAGAGACATGCACAAAAACAGTGTGTTTTTGCTTCCGCTCAAAATAGGCATTTTCAAAATTGTATAATAAATGATCTGGGTATTTTGAGCTGAAACATCACAGACACAATTTGGGGACACCTGAGACTTACTTTACTTCTTGTAAAACGTGGCATAATAGGTGCGCTTTAATCTGGGTTTAATAAATGCAGTTTAAAAATGAAATGTTATCTGATGTATTTAACTAATGCTAACAAATGAACCCTTTTGGTAAAGTGTTAAAAGTTGATCAAATGATGAATCATAATGCATAATTTCTTGTCAAGTGCACTTAATTGATGACACAATCAGATTTAATTCTACTCTGCTGCTGATTGGCCATGGTTAAAGCACACCATTAATTTCTTTGAAGCATGTAGGATGTTGCTTTTGAGTTTTTGTGAAGATTTGACTGATTGCAGTTATTTTGTTCTACTAGAACATTTAGTATATATTTAGTTTGTGATTTAATTTTGTTCTACTTTTGTTCATTGTGATTTCCAGTGGTTGTGATCTACAGGGGATAAACAGAGAGTTTTGAGAGAGGCCTTTAGCATGCTAACAGCGTGCTCTGCTTTAGTGGTACTAACAGTAAGCACCAGACTGACAGCACAGTGAATCCCTCTCGTGGTCTATTGTGTCTGTGAATTCCTCCCTTTCAGCATTACAGTTATCAAAGCTTTTCCTTATGTAACTAATCCACAAATTTACACAGAAAAGTTAGAGACACTTTCTGTTAGACTTCAAATTGCTTGCCTGCTGTGAGCGATGTATCTGGTATTATTGATAATCTGTAGTTCAGTGTTTTTGAAAAGACTTATGGTAGTTTTGTGTAATTTGAGGTTTTATTCATTTAGTCTGTGTTTTTATTCGTTCGAAAAATACCCTCAGTTACCCTATTGATGAGCTGTGCTTGTAGTGCTAGAGTTAGAGGGTAAAATAATTACTAATTAATTAATTACCTTTTATTCAGCAAATATGCAATAAATCCATCAAAAAAATCACTGTGAAGACATTTATAATGTTACAGAATATTTGTATTTCAAATAAATGTGGCTCTGGTGACATTTTTCTTCACAGAAACCTGAAAATAGTTTATCACAGGCAGTAATTAATTAAAATATTAAGCAGTACAACTGTTTTCAACATTGATGATGATAATAATAATAATAACAATGTTTCTTGAGCAGCAAATAGATCATCAATCAGGATCATGTGACACTGAAGACTGGAGTGATGATGCTGAAAAAATCAGCGTTGGTCATGAATAAATTACATTTTATAATGTATTAAATAGAAAACAGTTGTTTTAAATTGTAATATTTCACAATATAACTTTTTTACTGTATTTTAATCACAGAAATTGCCATTTTGAAATGTATTAAAATGGAAAACATTAGTTTTAAATTGTAATAGTTTCATAATATTACAGTTTTTACTATATTTTGATCAAATAAAATATTCAAATTGAAAACAGTTGTTTTAAATAACAATATTTCACAATATGCTATTTTTTCTGTATTTATCACACAATAAATAACATTTTATATTACATATTAAAATAGAAAATATTATTTTAAATGATAATATTTCACAACATAAGAGTTTCACTGTATTGTGATCACATGAAACATTACATCTTAAAATATAAAAAGGTGTTTTAAATTTAAAAAAATGTCTCAATGTAACAGTTTTACTGTATTTTTGACCAAATTAGCTTCCTTAAAATTGAATCGTGAGTGATGATTAGTGAGACATTGTTAAGATTATGTAAGAAAAACAGGTTACAGGTAGTTTTTATTCAGTGTCCATTTACAGGCCCAAGTCAAAAAAGCACAGACCACATCTCTGTTATATGGCTTGGTGTTTTTTCCCTCGTTTTGGTATCAACGATAAGAAAACTGTCTGTCCACTCACATAGTTATGTTTTAGCACACCTCTCCCTAACAATCTGCCTCAAGAAAACACCATTAAATGTGTAGTTTACCACATCCAAAATGGTAAAATCAACCGCAAGCTAGCCTGGGGTCCATTCCGCTGCCCAGAGCATGTTTAAGCAGCATCAAAATGTATTCAAAAGAGTTCAGAAAATCAAAATGGGTCATGGGACATTTGTTTTGAAGGTGTCTGGGAACTAAATGGACAAGCCCCAAGTGTTCTGCTTGACCATGCCAGGCCTGTCAGCTCTTCAGGCTTAAAGTTCACATTGAGGATGCAGACATATTTTGGCTGTTCAGACTGGAACAGCTTGCCCTCTTCATCCTCGGGCACCATCCAAGAGCTTTGGCCTCTTCTTCATCCCATCAAGATCTCCAGCAGTGGGCCTGAAGGGGCGTTCTGGTTCATAAGTCTCTATACTGTTGGATTCTACTAGCCGTTTTTAGCTTTGTTGGTAATTGCTGCTCATTTGCAGAAAGTTGAGCTCAGCTTCATCGCACCATTATTGCTCATGCTGCTGGAAACCACCAACTCTTATTGAAAACGAATGAGCTCCAGTTGTTTTATCGCAGAAAGTCGCCCTGTGTGTGAATGCTGTAGGCGTTTGACAGACCGCTGAGAGCTTAGCTGTTTAGATTCGGCATTTAATTCTTGTAGCACGGCATCCAACCAGGGAGTCTGATAAGCAGCAGGTGGCAAAGGGGATCTTAAATGCTATTGATTGTTTTGAAGAATGAGAATTAGCCATAAGGTGTTCTCTAGTGTTTTGTGAACACACGTTTACGTTTCAAAAGCAGATGTTAAGTCACTGTTAATGTAGAGCTCTGCGACAGAAGTATTGGTTGTTCAGAAATAAACAAATAGAACTCAAGAGCTTGTTTCTTTTTTAGCCTTAAATTACGTTTATTAAGTACTTTTGCCTTTGTGATGTTAAATGTCATGGACATTTTCAGCTCATGTTTTCACATTAAGTCATGTGACCTTGTTATTGTCAAAAAAAAACTTCTACACAGTAGAATAGATTAGCATATTTTATAGCACATGAACAGAGTTTAAATGGCTTTTAGTATTGCTTTTCTATATAACACATAGTGACATAAATTTTAATTACAGCACTATAAATGCACAGTATTGATTACAAATTATAAATACTCTATGGGACAGGACAAAACCTCAGAAACTATGTATACAAAAAAATTGTGGACAAGCAAAAGCATTAAGCTCAATATTAGTGGTGCAACGGATCACAAAACTCACGGTTCAGATCATACTTCGGATTTTGAGTCACGGATCGGATCATTTTTCGGATCAGCAAAAAAAAAGTGTGTAAACTATTAGCTTAACTACTAAGGTCAGTAATAAAACAAGAACAGTTACACAAATTACAAGCATAAATGAACAGGCTACAACATAAAATTATAAATAAAGACAGTAACAGTAGTATTCAGGTGCAGAAATGTAAAAATGAAGTGTAAAACAACACAATAATGCTTACTGCACAAGTTAAATACAGATGATTAGCAGACAGAAGCAGGTATTCTAGGTTGCTGTCTCTTTAAGACTAAATGCACGGACCAAATACTGACACACATCCGGTTTCTTTCTCAGCTGTATACGTTAACTTAAGACATAACCGACTGTGTTTACCAGAATACTTGCCAAAACGGGTATATTAACATAACTTGTGTGTGTGTGTACTGTGTATGTATCCATCCGTTGAGGCGTTGTCTGAAACGCGGTATCTGAATCGCGCCTCTCTCTCTCTCTCACTCTCTCTCTCTTGCGTGTGCGCGCTTCAGTGTGTGCGGCAGCGGCTGAGCGCAGAAAACAGAGCGAGAAACCCGAAATGCGTGCAAATGAAAAACTTTCACTCTATTTTGGTTAAACTTTTAATCAGTTTCAAGGTTCTTTTATTCGTCACATACTCAATTATACAGGATATAATCAGTAGTGAAATGTAAATGTTTATCAGTTAATCCGCGAATCACATGCGTGCCGAACCGTGGGGACTGGTCCGTACAGATCACGGATCTTCTACGATCCATTGCACCCCTACTCAATATGCAATATGGTGAATCACTCTTAAAAAATATTACATTATTATTAATATTTAATGTTTACATTTTTTGTAATTATTAAATATTTAAGATTTCTCCACAAAGAATAAGGTAAAAATAATTAACAAAAAAATTAATAATTCCTATTTTATATAGGTATTGCCAGGCTTTTTGATGTTCGCATACTGTATACATAATACTAAGATGTTGTATTGATTGCAAGCTTTATTGTGGCTTGACAGCAGTTGGTGAGATGCTGTTGTTCAAGTGTGTTTTTGAAGTCAATAATATGTGTGAAAAGTGTTTTTCCCCTAACAATGTGTTGCAGTTTTTTTTTCTTGTTCGATTGTATGTGCAGAATGGCTCTGCAAAATCGAACAAGGAGGTGTTGGCTGACTGAGGAAGATCATGTCTGATATGCCTTCTATATGAGATAGTCTGTCTTGATATGCCATTTTAGAGAACAACAGGTATAGGTGCCTAAGAATCGTAAGTCGTCTGTTTTGGCAGTTTATTGGCTGTTGATGGAGACAGGGAGTTTGAGGTCCGTAAGTGCCTGAAGAACGAAGTGACCTCAAAAAGGTTATTCGTAGCTTATTGTTAGAACACCAGGTGATTGCTTTATCTACTTCTAGCTGATATTGTGTTGTATTTTCAGGAATTGTGCTGTAGAGTTGGATATGAATTAAATCTTATATCACAGTATGAGTAATTGTATATGACAGTATCCATGTATGCAGTGCGGTTCAAAGGTTTGCAGTCAATACTTTTGAAAAGTATCATCAAGCCTAACATTTGTTCAAAAATACAATAAAAACTGTAATAGTGTGTAAGATTATTGCAATTTGAAATACCTTAAAAATATATATTTTAAAATGTAATGTATTCCAGCCACAGTGATGGCAAACTTTTATTTTCAGCAGCCATAACTCCAGTCTTCAGTGTGAGATGATGCTTCAGAAATCATTCTAATATTCTGATTTGCTGTACAAGAAACATTACTTATTATTATCAATGTTGAAAACAGTTGTGCTGCTTAATATTTCCGTGGAAGTTTTTTAACATTTATAAATGTCTTTTATTGGCACTTTTGAACAATTTAATGCATCCTTGCTAAATAAAAGTAAACATTTCTTACAAAACAAACAAACTACTAACTCCAAACATTTGAACTGTAGCGTGTGTTTAAAAGACTTATTCATTATAAGCTATCATGTTTAGCATCAGTGCAAAAAAACATCTTCTTCTTGTTGTAAAACATCTGAGCTAAAAAACAAAAACCATCTTGAATATGTACCATGGTAAATAGTTTTGGTCATAAATAGTAAAATCGACTGACACATTTTGACTATCAGGTGGTAAATTGTTATACCATCATTCAACCAGTGTGCTCTGTATTGAAGTGAAGCTAGCATATTTGTGAAAAAGAAAATGTGAAATGCGGGGATTACAGAGCCTTGTGGCACACCTTTGTTAATGGCCAGAAAGTGGGAGGTGAACTTCATCTCTCTTGTAGAAAATCAAGCAGCTGACAAAAGGTTTCAATGGAAACCTCCATCAATATACATGAGTGTGCGGCTGTTTTCAAATGCGAACTCAACTTTGAGATTTCAAAGACAATCCTGAAGGTAAATGTGGTTCTTCTGCCAAGGGTTGTTCAATAGGGAGCGTATATAATACTATCAAATATTAACTTAATAAATAATTCAGATGAGGATTTTGAATGCCAAATAAATTGGTTAACAATCACTCAGATTTCTCTTGGTTTGTTTTCATGTGTATTGGGATATACTTGTTTTGTATTTTGCCCACAGCGTCGTTATGGTATGATATATTTACTATGGCTGATGCTCAGAGACATTACACATATTCATGTTTTGTAGGATTTTCATCTGTGGAGCTTGCTTTAATGTGTGAGATACAACATCTATTCAGTCTGTGGTTGCTGAGAAGTTTTCCTCTGCTTTGTTTTTGAAGGTATGGGCTGTTTGAGAAGCAGCTCACACTCCTTGAGGAGGCCGAAGGAGGCTTTGATCAGTTCACATGCAGCTATAAGAGTTACGGAGTACAGCGTATGCCAGACAACAGCCTCGTCTTTAAGGAGTGGGCCCCGGCCGCTGAGGCTCTGTTCCTCACTGGAGACTTCAGTACGTCTTTTCTCATTCTAAGGTCTTTTTCCTAAAGCCCTAGGCGCTTGCCATCTTCCCGTTGGGTAGTACTGCAGCGATTTTTGTTAGATCTTGAATCCCATTAAAATTAGGCGTTAAGCAAAAATACAATATTAATTTGAAAAATACAATATGTCACAGCCAAAGTTGAAGTTAAGAAGCTAAAGTTCAGCTAAATGGCTCATTGTCCATTACACATTTAGAAACATTATAATGTAAAATACAAGTTTAATCAGTAATGATTATTTTAATGTTAAAGAAATACAAATATGGTGCTATACGTTTAAAATGTAACACTCACTGTTCTATAATATGTAAATAGTAAGGTAAAATAATTGATTTAGAACAAATATTTAATTTATTATACAGGTAAAAAAAGTCTCTGCACATGAATAATGCTTATTTGATTTATTTTCAATTGTTTAAAAATAAAATGTTTTATACAAGACATTAATTATTATTATTTTAATGGCTTAAAATATTAAGCTACACAGTATATATACTTAAAATGCAAACATTTTTTATGTATATAATAAAGCTAAATGTTTCAGATTTTGTATATTTATTAACATTACAATGCAATGTATAAGTGTAATACTTTGTACATAATGATGATTTTGGTTTTGACTTGATTGATGACTTTGTACATTAATGATGACGGCTTAAATATTAAGATATACTGTACTACACTTACAATGCAACTTTTTTATGTAAATAATAAGGTTAAATATTTTACCTGTTTTTCAGATTTTGTATATTCAGTAAAATTAAATATAATCTACCATACACTGTACATCAATATTGATTATTTTAATGGATTAAAATATTAAGCTACAGTATCTCAATTTGGATATTTGTTCCTGTGGCTCAGTGGTAGAGCATTGCGTTAGCAGCGCAAAGGTTGTGGGTTCAATTCCCAGGGAACACACATACTGACAAAAAAAATGTATAACCTGAATGTACTGTAAGTCGCTTTGGATAAAAAGCGTCTGCTAAATGCATAAATGTAAATGTAAAATCTCACACAAGTGAGTACACCCCTCTAGGGCTGTCAAATTGGCTGAAAAACTACATTCAAATTTTTTACCAAAATATTATCAAAATTCGATTTATTCTAAAAAAAAAAAAAAAAAAAAAGCTTTTGGCGTCTCTCCTGAGGTCACAAGAGGGCGAATCGAGCAAAACATTACCAAATGCACGTTTCTTCAAAATAGGGCTGGGCAATATGAGCAAAAATCCATATCTCTGTATTTTTGTCCTGATTTGCGGTATACGGTACATATCTCTGTATTTTGTGTTTGGATTAAACAAATAAATAAAGTGAATGTAACCATGTAAGCATATATAATGTGCAAAAAGACATCACATTAACATCACATTACATTCTAACATTGTAACATTGCCATCTAAAAACAAATTATGCTTTTAAAGCAAAGTTAAATTTACAAAAAAAAAAAGCACTGACTAGGCTAATTGAGTAAAAAGGCTATTTTGATTACCCTATTACAGTCACTTTACAGTTAGTGCTATCATATAAATACACTTACTAGTAGGTTTAAAATGTCCAGCTACAAACATTTCAGGAAAACGTATATTTTAGTCAGAGTTATTGCGCTCCTATTTCATTGCAATGAAATAGCGTGGTGTTTGCTAGTTCGCAAGTCTTCAGGTAAATGCTGTTTATAAATGCTCTCAGTATGATACTGTTTACACAATATATGTTTACACAGTGTTTTAAATCATGGCGGGTGAGGGCATTTTCGTACGCGTTTAGCCAATCAGCGTACACTTACGTCACGGATCGTTCCTAGAACTGTTTTAGACCCTACTCTGAAGTAGGAGCTAATTTAGTTTTCCCAAACAGAGTTCCTGAAACTAAAACCGTTCCTAGTTCCCGCGGTGCGAACACGCCAAAAAGTGGGTAGTTCCTCAATTAGTTCGGGAACTATGAAAAGGTTCCTGCGGTGCGAAAGGCCCTATGTACTGCGACATACTGAAGCAGAGCATGATCCCCTCCCTTCGGAGACTTGGCCGCAGGGCAGTATTCAAACATGATAATGACTACTGCCTTGCTAAAGAAGCTGAGGGTAACGGTGATGGACTGGCTAAGCATGTGATGTCATCATGGAGGAGTAGAAGAGAACTCCAGTGGAAATATGTGAAGCTCTGGTGAACTCCATGCCCAAGAAGGTTAAGGCAGTGCTGGAAAATAATGGTGGCCACACAAAATATTGACACTTTGGGCCCAATTTGGATATTTTCACTTAGGGGTGTACTCACTTTTATGGCCAGCGGTTTAGACATTAATGGCTGAGTTTTACATAAACATCAAGGTACAATATTTGACTTATTTTCAGATGCTGCATGTTGAGTAATATTAAAGTGTATAAGACTGTGCATCAATAACAATTTAAATAGTAAGCCATACTGTACTATACTGTACTTAAAATGCAAGATAGTTTTATGTAAATAATAAGGTAACATTTGATTTATTTTTTATATTTTGTGTTGTGCAAATAGTGGGGCGTTATATAAAAGGTGTTGTCAAACTTTTCAGCTTTGTCTCAATTAACAATTCAGAAAGTTTTTTTATTGTACTGATATTTTGATCCTTTGCAGAATTCATGAATCATACAAGAGTTAGTCTGCCTATTCATCTATATCTTATGCCAATTTGTAGTTGACTGTTTGTTCTCTTTGACAGATCATTTTTTCATCTTAAACCAGATGAAAGACCATTGTGTTCAGGTTAAGACAAAAAGAAGAATCCCTTCAAGGTTATCTGAATTGCCTACAAGACCAAATGCAGTCAGTCAGTCACTAAGGGCCTTTCTTTTGAAATATTTTCTTTGTCAAAAGTCTGGCATAATTATTTCTCACCTAGAAAGTGCATGAATGCAGGATTTGAAGGCATTTGCTTGTCTTTTCTAGTCATTAGGAAGTGCAAGGTGTTTTTCTTAAAGAAGTATTGAGCTAGACTTTACAGACTGCAGGCCAAATTCTGTAGTCTTTATCACATGGCAGAACTTACATTGCTTTTGAATAAACAAATGGTTGTTATTAATTGTATCAGAGAGAATGCAAATTAGGCAACAGATAGATAAGCGTCATTATTACGGTTTCTAATTATTACACTAATTATTAAAATTCAGCATACAGTGTGTGAAAGACAGGAATTATAACTCAAATCATGCAGATTGTTGAAGAGTGTAAAATTATCTTGTTGAATTTGCAGTAAAAAAAAAAGTACCATACAGGTACCTGTATATTTTACACCTTAGAAAATGATGTAATATTAATATATAAAACGTGAATTACCAAATTGGCATACAATGTGATAACCAGCATAATAATACACAGATTGTAAAATAGAAAACAAAGACAAAACACGACCAGGGTAAAACGGTACTACAATAATGTGTAAAAAGGTATCACAAAGCACCCAATATACATTATGGATAACATAAATATAATTAAATAAAGTGTCCTTTTACTGTTTTCAATTGTAAATTATATGGTAATGTTATTCATTCACCGAAACTAACAGTGTTTTACTATGAAAATAATGATAATGCTCTGATAAACCAATGTACAGTTTTTCACCTTATATGCTACGGGAACTTATAGTTAAGGTGTTTTTTATTGTTGTAATTTTTTTTTACTGTAGCATTTTTTTTTTTCTCTCTGTTATTATGCACTTTTTTATCCCTCTGGTGCACCTTGTGTTGTGGTCAAAAATGATTTTATGGTATTACATTTTTATGCAATAATTAATAACCACCTTTTGAGCATAGACCTGAAAATGTCCAACTTCTATAGCTTTATTATTTTTATTATTGCTTAATTATTATTTTTTCTTTATTATTAATCTGCCAAGTGTCTTCTTTAAAAGAGACCAAACGTCTGTTTATGAAAATGTGCAAAAATACTGTTTTTTTATAAAAAAACATCTAAAACATTTTTTACTCTAAAACTGTGAGAAATAGCTGTAAAATAAATCAAAGCCATAAATATAAACTATTTATTCCAAATTTGAGGTTGATACCTCGAAATAGGGCTGTGCGATTTATCTCATGCGATATGCCTGCGCATCTCGTCAGTAAAGCCGGTTCCTTGATTAGCGGTAAACTCCGTCACCTGTTTTCAAGTGGAGCAATATCGCTTTCATTATCGCAGATGAAACGCCTTCGATAATGAACGCGATATTGTCTAGCTTGTCAGTGAACTACGGCTCTGTGTATTAAATGCCGCTCCATTTGAAAACCGTCACGGAGGTTTACAGCTAATCAAGGAACCGGCTTTACTGACGAGATGCGCATGCATATCGCATGCAATATATCGCCCAGCCCTACCTCGAAATGACCCAAGAGCACCATCTAAATTGTTAATTTAATTTGTAGCTTAATTAGTATGCTTTGTTTTAGTTATTAGTAGTGCTGTCAAACGATTAATCGCGATTAATCACATACAAATAAAAGTTTTTGTTTACATAATATATGTGTCTGTGTATATTTATTGTCTATATAAATATACACACATGTATATATTTAAGAAAAATGTTGTGTTTATATATTAAATATATTTATCTGTAATATAAATATATATACATGTAAATATTTGAAAAATATATACTGTATGTGTCTGTATTTATATATACATAATAAATATACACAGTACACACACATGTATTATGTAAACAACAACTTTTATTTTGTATGCGATTAATCACGATTAATCGTTTGACAGCACTAGTTATTAGAAATGTTTTCACCATAAAACCTCTCAACCCTTTCTTAGTAGCCACCATTTTGGAAATGCTGTCAAATGATGCTATTCACGGAAGTCAGAATGAGTTGGAATCAGTCAGCCCCAAGTCTGATGTCAGATTTCATAGGACGTGTCAGTGGTTATCTTCAGATTTAAGGTTCTGGAATTAAATGTTATGATTAGTTCTTAACAGCTAAACAATCGGCTAGTGCATTTTGAAAACGTAGTTTTGCACATCCATATTTCACTTTTTCCTAGCAACCACTCAGAACAGCCTAGCAACGATGCGACAGCACACTAAAAAGCACTCATAGCATCTTACCAAATACATCACACCGTCCTTGCAAGTTTTACACAGACAAAACCGCTCACTTTTTCTTCAAAAAATGTGTATTATTATGTATCGAGCAGGGAAAGTTTTTAACTGCAATTCCGTTCTTTTAATAGATGGCTGGGATAAGTTTTCACATCGCTACACTAAAAAGGACTTTGGGAAATGGGAGCTGCACATACCCCCAAAAGAGGACAAGACACCTGCTGTCGCTCATAACTCCAAGCTGAAGGTGAGCAGACGCGTTCGCTGGTTTGTTTACTTCATTAGCCTGAATGAGGCGCTGAGGTATTATGAAGGGTTTATGCGCTGTCAAGATGGCTTTAATATTCAGCCGTTTTATGGATGGCGTGTCAATGTTAAAGATACAGCAACAGCTGTGACTTTCAAGCCATTTGATGCTTTTCAACAGCATATGTTTTTAATAACGCCGCTCCAGTTTGGAGCTTCACACCCATGAGGTTTAAAACACAGAGCTTTAATTATAAACAAATTGAAGCGCGACCCTGCGGGATCGGTTGGACTCTTCACTCAGTTCGAGATTGTACATTCAATTAAAGTCATCAAGCTGAATGGACTTTATTTACTTTAACACACATACTTGATATTATTGTGAACGATTCATCCATGCGTAATATTCTCGCATCAAAATGTAACAACTTGCTCTGCTGCTTTCTATCATCTACAGGCCACAGTGGTGCCTTAATAGGGTCATTTTGGGCCTTATGATTGTAATAATGTATTGGTAAATATTGAAATTACAGTAACATTACCTCACATAAATAGAGATAATTCACCCAAGAATGAAAACTGTCTTAATTTTCTCACCTTCTAAATCATGAGACTTTGCTAAACTTTGAAACACAAATTAAGTTATGTGTAATAAAATGAGTTTCTATCCCTCTGTTGAAAGTCTAGGTGACTAAATGAAATCTGTTCATTATATTAAGCAATTGCATCTCTTCACAAGACTTGGATTAAGCTGCTTGATTCATATGGATTCGATTTACAACGCCTTTATAACCTTTCTGGATCTTATCATTTTGGCTCCCTGGACTTTCAATGAAGGAACAAAATCTTAATAAAATAAAAATAAAAGGATAAAAATCTTAATTTGTGTTTTTAAGATTAATCAAAGTCTCATGAAGGTGAGTAAATATACATAATTTTCACTTTTGGGTGAACTATCTCTTTAACTAATGTAATTAATACATTTTTCCAAATGGAACCTGAAGAAACTTAACCAGGGATAGTTCACCAAAAGTAAAATTTGTCATCATTATACTCAACCTCCGCTTGTTCTAAACCTGTAGGATTTTTTCTTCTGTTCAGCACAGAAGAAGATATTTTGAAGAATGTTGGTAACCAAACACTTGACGGTAGCATTGACTTCTGTAGTATGGGAAAAATTACTATAGAGGTCAATGGCTACCGTCAACTGTTTGGTTATTAAAAAAATCTTAAATTTCCAGGTTCTTAGAAATATAGAATTTATGTATGATTTAAAAAAAAAACTTTTATACCATTTTGAAGAATAGTTTACATTTATTGACTCTAGAAATGTCATGTTGGTGTAACCATCAAGTAAAATTAACCTATTATTTTATTACCTATTATAGAGTGTAAATCATAATCATTTTCAAAAATGTTTTTAAATATAATTTCAAATGGAAGATTTATTTATGTATTTATTTATTTATTTTGTGGAAATAGGTTTAATTTAAAAATATCTTAAAGTTGCACCACATGACATTTTGTGGCCTAAACTAATTTTTCCTTATACAAGTGTCAAATTATTTGACATTTTAAGTCTTCTTTTAAATATTTTTTTTTAAAGTTTTTACTGTATCTCCGCAAATTAATCATAAATTGACATTTAAAAATATGCTCATCATATTGTTGTGTATATATGTGTATAAAAGTCATTGTCTGTATTTTTATGTATTTTTGAGCAAATTAATTGACCAAAAAAATAGCATCATGTCAATGACCCATTTGCTGGCTATAAGCAGAGATTCATTTCTAATCTATCTGCTTACTAAGCCGGTTCTGTATCTCTGTGTTTAGTCCAGCCTCTTGTGCTCCTGCTGTCCGTTATGTTGTGTGACACACTGGCAGAGGCTTGATTGATGGCAGGTAGATGCCACTCACTGGGCACACGGCACAGGCTGCTTTTCTGGTTGCTTTGTTCCTGTTGTCTTCTTCAGGTCAGGCTCTGGACGATAAGAACCAGATGCAGACCCTGGCCCTGGCCCAGTTCAGGCCCTCAGACTGGACTCGGATGAGTTGAGTGTCAACTGGATCATGTTCCCAGTGAAAGTGGTCCGGCCAGACTTTAATTATGCAGGAAGTGGACTGTCCTATTCTTTCTGCTTCACTCCACAGGCTCATATCATGATGGAGAGACCTTGTGTTGTTACAAAGGGCGTTTGTTTTATGCACTTGTTGAATAAATTCAAGGCATTTGTGGTAATGTAAGACCGAGATATATTCCTACACTATATAATTTGACAAACTAACATTAGCCAGTCAGTAAAAATATATTTTTGCAGGTGGCTGGTAGGAAATGTAACATAACACTCAAATTATGTTGAATTGTAAAAATGTTCAGAATTGCAAGAAATATTCTAGAAATTAAGAAATGCAAATTCTCCACTAAACAAAATAAAAATCCGTCGCAACTTTCACTGCAAAAAAGACAGAATATCATCAGAAGTTTATTTAAAACTCAATGTAGTGACACAAGTATGGGATATTTTTTGCTGTAAAACACAAATATAACAATATTAGTACAAAAGTATTGAGGTTTGTTCGTGTTGATTGATTTTGAGAGAAAAAAATGTTTCACATTTAACATAATTAGTTTTGAAAATTTAATCAGAGAGGAGCATTTCCATTGTTCAAGTTAAAGTTTAGTTTAGTTTTCCCCCTCCTCTACATAACCATAATGTCATATTTTATTTTATATTATTTTATTTGGAAAATGAAAATAAGCAGGAGGTGGAGCCCAATGTAAAGTGTTGCAAGGCTGCATTTATTAATTTATTATTTTATTTGTTCCTCTAGAAATCATTCCATCATGGTGTTTAAAAAAATATTTCTTACTATTATTTATGTTAATTAAAGTTGTGCTGCTTAATATTTTTGAAACCCTGATTATTTTTTTACCAGGATTATTAATGAAAAAAAATATTTTGCATCAATAAAAATGTCTTTAATTTAACTTTTGATCAATGATGTGCATCCTTGCTCAATAAAATAATTACAATCTTAAAAAAAAAAAATATATAGATATATATCAAATCTTACTGACCCCAAACTTTTGAATAGTAGTAAAGAAAAGTTACAAATTGTCATTATGATTGGAACAGAGATATATTCTTTAATCAAAATAATGCAAAACATTTCCTGGTGAGGTCAGAAATATTCATTGCCAGTACATGTTTTCAATAAACCTGTGACTGGACCCTATGACAGTACAGCGAAGTGACCGACATTAAATGAACTCGGTAAGAGTTTTGTCATCATCCATTTATCCTCCAGCTCACCCTGCTTTCATTGACACAGTGTGTCTGCTATTTTCTGCTATTTTCTCTCCATCAGTCAGTCTGGCTCAGCATCTGTCCATTCTCGCTCTCTTCTCTGGGTAATTATATAAACTGGCGAACCCGTGGTGTGGCGGTTTAGGCGCTCCCGCATGTCCTCGGGTGAGAAGCCGCTAATGATTGAGCCCCACTGGGACGCTGCTCTGTAGGTCACCGGCAGGTGCCAATGGCTCTGTCATTACCTCTCGCTGGCAGCTTATGGAGGGGACCATCAAATGACCCATTTGCTTTTTGGCCCGGGAAAGAGAGAGATAGAGAGACTCAGGATGGAGAGCTCCCGCGGGTGCATTCACACGGTGAGAGATGCTCTGTTATCGATCTGCTCTCCTGTACTGACAGTCGGGGAGGAAGAGAAGAGAGGAGCGACTCGGAGTGAGTTAGACTGCAGTCGAGCACACACCGCACTCTTCTCACTCTTGTTTGGAAAGCGTGCCTTAAGCTAGTTTACTTCGAGTGTGGCTGTCAGGTTAGAGCAAAATTTAAGTTACAGTATATGAATAATTCTACCATTTAGTATGTTTTTAAAGACATTTGGTTTACAAGGACACAGGAAGACGTGCCATCATAAACCATGTTCACTTACACTCTCCATACTGAAAAAAAAAAAAAAGGTACAAAGCTGTCACTGGGGCAGTACCTACTCAAAAAGTCATTTTTTTGTTCTTTTTATGTATTATTATGTACACTTTAGATACTGATGCATACCTTTAAGGTACCAGTATGGACCCTTTAGGTACAAAGATGTACCTTTTGAATAGGAATCATCCCAGTCACAGCTTTTGTACCTTTTTTATACATATGTATGTTGTTTATTTTTTGCATACAATGTATAATGCTAATATATTATGTTTTTAAAAGTACTGTAAAATATTATTTAAATTTAAAATAAATGTTGTATTTTGTAATATATATTTATACAAAATTAAAAGTACTGTAAAATATTATTTAAATTTAAAATAAATGTTGTAATATATTGTAATATATATTTATACAAAATATGTATTCCTTTGCTGAATTATCAGTAGCCATTACTTCTGTCTTCAGTATTACGGTACTTTAAAAATATTTATAATAAATCATTCAATAACATGCAATATAATATATATATATAATCATTACGGTACTTTAAAAATATTTATAATAAATCTAAAGAAAAGTAAATAACTAAAACAATATAATATATATATATAATCATTGTATTTTTATTTTTATTAACACTAAAGAAAAGTAAATAACTAAAATTCGGTTTCATATTTAATGAAGTTTTTGTGTATTTTTATTTTTATTAACACAGTATATTCGGTTTCATATTTAATGATATAGAATAATAATTTTTTTATTTATCAGGGCTGTCTAGTATTACCACATTTTTTAGAGTTATGAAATTATGACATATATTGAAATTTCAATATAACTCTAAAAGTTGCCGTAGTACTAAATGTAATTATTTTGATGTATGTGTATAACAAAATAGTAGTATTACGAAAATGTGTATTGTATTATATTGTGTACATTTCGGTGTAATATAATATCAGATTTGATAACTCCTAAAATTGCTGAAATACTAAATTGTATTCTCTCTACAGGGTATATATAATATGTAAAGTAATGTAATAAAAAGGTCATAGGGCTAGTATTCTAGTATTACTGCAATTTATTATTTATGTTGTGTTATGTTGTGTGTTGTTGTGTTGTGTTATGTTTTGTGTGTTGTGTTGTGTGTGTGTTTGTGTGTGTGTTGTGTTATGTTTTGTGTGTTGTTGTATATCTCCAACCCTTTTGAGTTCTGGTGTCTGTAGATCCTGTGCCGCCCCTCTGTTGCACATCTACACCTCTACAGATCAATGAAAAAACACACTCTGCCCACACGGATGCCCTTTAGAAAGGGTAGCTTCTGTAGTCTAATCTAAAACACATGATGAGTTTTTAATATCTGCGAGTGAATAGTTTTGCTCTAGCTATAAATAACAATGCCGATAGTACACAAGGGATTAAATGACCCTTTCCGTTTCTGATCAATGCTTTTGTTCTGTCTAATAGCTTTATTTTAGACAGCTCTAGAAATCATCTTCTCCATGAGGAAAACACAGTGTGGCACAATAAACTTTTCCTGACATGGTTATAAATCAAAATCTGACATTTTCTACTCACTCACACGTCATTCCAAACTCGCATCCGATTTTAGTTTTTTTTTTTTTTTTTTGGAACAGAAATAGTCATTTAGCAGAATGTCCAGGCTGCTTATTTCCATACATCAAAACATAATTTTTCCACAAAACTCGAAGTATACATCTCACAATTCTGACTTTTTTTGTTCTCCTTTTTTTTTTAGAATCGCAAGTTATCTCGCAATCGTGAAATTTATATTTTCGCATCTCACAGTTGCAATTTTTATTTTCCCTCAAGATAGGTTTATATCTCAAAATTCTGAATGCTTACAAATCAGAATCCTGAGTTTGCAAAATCTCAATTCTGACTTTTTTTTTATTATTTATATCTCACATTGTGTAGCATAATAATTTTTTTCTGGACATGGTTACAAATCTCTTCAGTGACACAAATTCTGTCATTATTTATACATACTGAACCAAATATATATTATATATATATATATATATATATAATAAAAATAAATGTTTGTTTAACATAATGTCTAGCCTGATTATTGCCATACTTTAAAACATACATTGACCACAGCTCCAAAAAGCATTGTAAAAAAAAATATATATAATTAAAAAAAATAATTTGAGCCCGACAGCCCTTGTCCCCATTCACTTCCATTATATGGAAAAGAGCAGCCTAGACATTCTGCTAGATGCCTAATTTTGTTGTGTTCTCTGGAAAGTCATAAAGGTTTGGCGCTGGGGCGGGGGACATGAGAGTGAGAAAATGGTGACGTAATTTTCATATTTGAGTGAGTTGTTGCTTTAAACCCTGGTACAAACATAAGTTCCCACATAATCTTTCCTGGCCTCTCGGTCTATAGTTGTAATCTAGGGCATATTGGTAAAAACAGAAAGCGTTTGATCTATTATTCATGTTACTCTTTCAAGTTTGTATGTATATGCCTGTAAAGCAAGAACCAAGCTAAAAATATAAGTAAACACAAATGTTTCCCAGAATCATTGCACATTTATTACCACACTCTGGGATTGTAAATTGGCTATCACATTAATAACCATGCAGTTCTCTCTTTAAAAATACTCCCATAGCATTCAGAAGCTGCTTGTTGCACACACATATATATATATATATTTTTTTTTTTTTTGCTAGAATCCCAATGTAATAATTTCAAAAATCATATTTTTTTCAGTATAACACCTATTTCACCTCCAGCGGTCAGACTGAACTCAAACGTCCTCTTTGTTTGTACCGTGTGACCTTTCTGCATGAGATTGGCCCTTTATCCCTGCTCTCTGGCAGCTGTAAACACATTTTCTCTTACCTGCATTACCCAGCGCCCTTTGCTTGTGCCCACGTCCCGACCCTCTCTCTGTGCCCTTGTCGTTACATCCCTCATTTGTCTCTCTTCCCAGGTGGTTGTTCACACCAAAGCAGGTGAGCGGCTGTACCGAAATTCACCTTGGGCAAAGTATGTGGCCAGGCACGAGAAGTCCGTCATCTATGATTGGGTACATTGGGACCCTCCTCAACCTTACATTGTAAGTGATTATTTCCCCCCAGCCAACCTTTGATTTTGTGGTGAACTATAATGGGTCCTCAACTTTTAACCCTTCTATTTAAGCATAACTATGTACATGTAATGAATTCTTAATTTGGATGACCATGTAAGTGAGAATAGTGTGGAAGTTTATTTCTGCCACTTAATAAAAATGTAAAAAAAGGTTATTGTGACTTTTTATCTCTCAATTCTGACTTGTTTTTAAATAATTGCGAAATTATGTCCCAACGTTCTAACTTTTTCTTTAATCAGAATTCTGAGTTTTGTCTTGCAAGTCTAACTTTACTTAATGGGAATTCTGCGTTTACATCCCGCATTTCTATTTTTTTTTGCTAAATTCTAAGTTTACATCTTGCAATTCTGGCCTTTTTGTCAGAATTCTAAGTTTACATCCCACAATTCTAACCTTTTTTTTATTTTAAGTTTACGTCTCAATTCTGACTTTTGTCTTGGTATTCTGAGTCTACCTTTCGCAATTCTGATTTTGTTTTTTTGTAATTCTGAGTTTACATTTCACAATTCTAACTTTTTTAAAGCAGAATTCTAAGATTTTATTCATCTTGCAATTCTGGTATGTTTCTCTGAATTCGGAGTTTACTGTACATCTTGCAATTCTGACTTTGTTTCTTGGTATTCTGAGTTTACATCTTGCAATTTTGATTTGCCACAGTTGTTAACTTACAATCCCAAAAAAATATATAATTGGGAGTTAAAAATATGCATAACCTGTTTAAATTATATATATATATATATATATATATATATATATATATATATATGTATATATATATATATATATATATGTATATATTATTCCATGGCAGAAATAAAACAGTACTAGTTGTGTGTGTACTGTAAGTTCCCTATTAATTAAAGTTTCCAAGCAAAGCAAACGGTTTCTGAAAACAGGAGGATGAGGGAAACATCTTTATGAATACAACATGAGCCATTTCATTGCTTTCTACCTAGAGTAATTTTGCTTTAATGTCAAGTCAAGCCTGTGAGCATCATCGCCTCAGACTATGAATTATATATGCCTGTTAATGTCCTCCAGTCATGAGTCATGATTTGGTGAGATTCCCAAATTAGCTGCTGTCAGCTCTGTTCAGCGGCTCCATCTAATCTTCAGTTGTATTGGCATGTAACGTTACGGTGATGTTAAATTTGGATGAAGAATTATTCCAGAGATGTTTCCCTGCTGTTTCTGTGCCAGCTCAAGCACCCTCGTCCACAGAGGCCCAGGAGCTTACGGATATACGAGTCCCATGTTGGCATTGCTTCTCCGGAGGGCAAAGTGGCATCCTACAGCAACTTTACACACAACGTGCTGCCTAGGATCAAAGATCTTGGTAAGAGACTGCGTCGTTAACACAAAATGTTGGTATAATGAGAATTTGTTTAATTGGCTTTGGTTCAAAGCGACTTAATCATGAGTAGTGTTTTTTTAAAACAGCCTTATTTTATGGTTTTGTTTTGTGATATTTTATTAGCATTGTTTTATTTGTCATTTTTGTTTTGATTTGATTTGTTTGCCTTAGATTAATCAGTTACATTTCACTGAAAAAAATTAGGCTACTTTATCCACACACGGATGTTGGTTTAATTAAACACAGCTTTTATTTATTTTATTATTATTATTATTTTTAATTGTAATGTATTTGTTTATTTTGTAATATTTTGTGTTGTGTTGTTTTTTTATTGCATTGTTTTTTTTTGCATTGCCTTACAGTAATTATAGTTTTGTGAGCAATGTTTTATTCAAACAAAGTATTTTATCCGTACATTTTTTTTAACCGTCTTTATTTTAATGCTTTATTTAGTTTGAGTTGTTTTTTCCCCAGTTTTATTTGTCTTGTTGTTTTTTTTGACAGTTTTACAAACGCTTTAAACTTTTCTTAAAACAAATTGCTTTTAACCGCACATGAATGTGTCTCTTGACCGATTTAACATTGATATGTTTCTCCGAGGCCTTTTGAAACAAAATGTTCAGTTTAGAATTTGGCACAAGTTTTAATACTCTTTCTTTCTTCAAATCATTGTTTTAGCTAAACTTTTCAAATTAAAATACATTTCAGACGGCAAAGATAATTACTACATAATGTTATGCTCTTAGAGAGACACTTTCATTTTTCTCTGCTAACAAAAAACACAATGGGCTTCATCAGTAGCAGGTCTGTAAAGCACGTTATTCTTTTTGATGCATTACTGAGAAATGCTGAAGTACTGTGGTAGAGTATTACCATGTTTTTTTGGAGATATACCATGACAGTACCATGCTATACCTTGCAGTACTATTAAGGTATCGTGCTAAATTAATATTTTTAAGTATTACCATCCAGTACGTCAATGTATGATGTACCATCCCAGTACAATTTTGTAAGGATACAAGCATTATTTTTAGCCTAGAGAGAGGTTATGATCTACCTGCCAACATTCATCCTTAATCACAAAGTATCTGAGCTGCAGTGGTGCTTAACCTGACAGGCCTGCCGCATTGATGATGAGCCAATGGCCTTGGTGCCAATGTTCTGTGGAGGCTGCTCTCTCAACCAAGCCCCTTTCTGCAGGTCAACACCCTGTTTACAGGCTTTAGCCACAATGTGGAGTGTTCATTAGTGCTGTCGTGGATGAGGGCTGGAGAGAGAGGTGTGTTTTGGAGATGCAGGGGGTATTTTCAAGTATTTACCAGGCACAGACGATGAGGTTTAGAAGCCTGTGGATTTGAGATTCGGGTGATGTGACAGTTAGAGAGAGAGTTTGCCAAATTTGAAAATTATAAATTTTTGTCCGTGGAGCATAAAATATATTATATTTTTTTTAAATGTCCTGGTCAGTTTTTCTATTTTTAGGAATGTGAATGGGGACTCTCTTTCTCATATACCAAAATGACAAAACATATGCAATGAATGCATCATAATGTGATTATATTCAAAGCCATATAATAGCTTTATGTGATAAACAAGTGGGAACTACTGAGAATCTTTTGGAAAGCTCTTCTCAGATAATTAGGCCTAATAATAGAAAGTATTGGTCTGTTTGTGACCGAGGTTAGATACAGTTCACAAAACCACTGTAAACCAGACTGATCTGGTTTTTGAGTTACATTAGTGAATAATGACTTCAATTCGGGATGTTCTTCTACCTTGACTGCTAAGTGCATGGATAAGAGCGACCAGCACATTGTTTAACATTTCTCCTTTAGTGTATCACTCAAAAACAAAGACATGCAGGTTTTGAGTGAAATGAGAGTAAATGATAACCTAATTTTCATTTTTGGGTGAATGATCCCTTTAATAACAACCATTATCTTTTGCTTCCTGGACACTGTTTTGAAACATTTATTGTTGACAGGAATATTTGTCAAGAGACGCCTGTGGTGTAGGCTTAGGGCTGATATATTTTTTACTGCAGAAGTTCCAAACATTTATCTCAGTCAGAGAGTCTGAATCCGTTTAAGTGCTTATAAAAGGAGTGTGCTTTTTGGCGTTTGAATTAAATGGTAATTTTCTTCATTTCAGTAGGAGTTTTGAGTAGGTGGTGGCCTTTAACTGGAATACTGTTAGAACTGGAAAAGATCTTGCAAAGAATCTGCTTCAAAGAAACAGAACCTGTTTGTTTTTTGTTTTGTTTGCATTGGTCTTTCTATTTATTTATAAAAAAAAAATGTTTCCAGTGTTTTTTATTTGTTTTGTTTTTTGTTTTTTAGGTTCTGTTTGATTTATTTTTTTCTTGTATATGGTTGTTGACTAACATTTATTTTTTCCAACATTATTATTTTTTTAATATATTTGTTTGTTTGTTTATATATGTCTGTTTGTTTTCATTTAACTGAAATGTTTATTTCAGGATAAGTTGGTGATGGCCTTATTAAATCAACAATTTAACTTTAGAACATAAGTTTTAGAAGTAGACAATCATGGAAACATGGAATGTGCTCTTTTTGAACAAAGTACACATACCTCGTATTGAGCAACAGAGGCCCCTGAGGGCCCCATCTATATGTATGCACAGTGATTCTATAGAAATATCATGGAGGTGGGATCTTTTAGCATCTTAGAAACATGGGAATCTTTGAAAACATTGAGACCCACTCCAACATTGTGCCTGTAAGTTGCACAGGCCCAGGCACTACTGAAGTTTTCCTCAAAAATATGCAAAAATACTTTTTTTTTTATTGCTCGTAGACAAAACAGAAGTATGTGTGCCTGCATCGCAGTAACAGTATGTTGTTGCATTGTATCTGTCGCTCCCTTGAGTTCTCATTGTTTTGTGGTAACCATTTCCCTAGACAGTTGTGGTTCTGGCATCTAAAAAGCGTGTGTGCGCGTTCGCTCACGCATCGTCAGTGAGACGAGCCCCTGGTGCTGTCACACCTCATCAAAAATCCCAAAACTTTCTCTGAAGCAGGGGCGAGGAAGATAGATAGATAAATAAATAAACCAATCTGCACAGAAAAAAAACATAACAATGCGAGACAAGCCTGGATCTCCCTCTTGAGTTCTTCCCGTACAGATTCAAAGCTGTGTCAGTGCAGCTACAGCCTGTGTGGGGAACCGAAACGCTGGTTTTGTGGCTGATCTGGACAGATAAGACTTGAGTATGACCCGATGAGTCATTCAGACAGGGCGTACCGGTGGCCACTTTGTTCACACAAAAGACTTCTGTAGTGGACACTTACTGGTCAGTGCTGAAGGGGGAAGAAGGAAGATGTTTTGTTGGGTTTGACGGCCGTATTCATTGTACTGTGGTTGCTTGGGATCAACCTGAGTAGTGTTTTCATGTTACAGTTTTCTGTGGCCTTGACAATTTATTATTTTCGCTTGACTGTTGTATAATATCCTCTCATTAATGAACAGATGTTTTGAAATTGTGAAGCCGTGGTTCTCTGCGTGGGCATTTGGTACAAACTACCGTGGGGACGACACAGAATCAGCAGTACAGCAGAACTTGTACTTTTTTGCTCCCACATGTTTGTTTTGCAGGAAAACACTACAGCTAAAAGTCACAGCTAAAAGTTTGCTGTAGCTAAAACAGAAACAGTTTTTAACAAAAACATTTGGCATCTTAAAAGATTAGATTTGAAGCTTCTTTAAAAGAGTAGTTCATCCAAAAATCTTAAGTTATTATTATTATACTATTTTATGTACCGTTATATATTACAATATTATTATTTATTTGTAATATTTTAATACTACTACTACTACTACTAATAATAATAATAATAATTATACAAAATAACACTAATAAACAACACCATAATTTGTTACAGTACATGTTTTTTGAAGCAATCTGAACACACAAAAAAATATCTGCCTCTAGCTCATTGTCTAACTTTTTAGTTTTTATGGAAACGATCTACATGAACATTCTTCAAAATATCTAATGTTCCACTAAAGAAAGAAAGTCATATAGGTTTGGAGTCGCATGAGGCGAGTAAATGACAGAATACTGATATTTGGCAAAGATCTGCTAATAAGCACTGCTGTCTTTATTGTCATACACACAGGTTATAACTGTATTCAGCTGATGGCCATCATGGAGCATGCATACTACGCTAGCTTCGGGTACCAGGTCACCAGTTTCTTCGCAGCATCAAGGTAAATCTATCTGAAACTGGACAATGATTCATTATTTTATCATTTTCTTTGTTTTCTGACTAACCAGGTTGCAAACTTAGTGAAATGCCTTGCAGTAATGTTTGCTTCATTTTGGCACATTCCTTGTACAATTCAATATTTATTGTCTCCGTTATGTTGTATACACTCTTTGCTCTGCTTCAGGTTTACTTTTGTCTTTCATTATTATTTCTATGATCATGCATTTCCTTAATAAAATGTATGCACTGTCTATGGCCGGAGACGATTTACATTTGACTGCAGGGGGTTTTCTGTATACAACTTTGTATGTGGCAAATTAAATCTTGAATCTTGTCTACTGTCTAGAGGCCATTCACACAGAACGTGTTTTTGCATTCTGCTGTGTTTGACCATGTTTGACCATTGCAGTCGCGTCTCGCTTCTTTTGCAACATCTCATGCATGACACAACATTTCCCAAAGCGATCAAGTTGAAAGAAGTTCAACTTAAAAAAAAAAAGCATCTCTATATTCTGTACCTTTCTTCAGTACTGTCTTCTGGTGTATCCTCTGCCAGTTATCTGTACACAAATATGTCTGTTATGCTGCTTGATATTATAAACTTTTGATATTTTATTTTAATATACTATCGTAACTTTGGCTGTCACTAATGATTATTTTGGTAATTGAGTAATTGGTAATTTTTTTCTGACAATTAATCGGGTAATACTATTTGAGTAATCAAAAAGTAATTTTTTTGTAGTAATAAAAATAGACCTAAGCAAACTATAGCCTTTAAAAGTACTTAAAATACACATATAATAGCAATTAGGCAATAACGATTAGTTCAAATAAAGTACCAAAAGCAAGTAATCATGGGTTTATTGAACAAACGGTTAAAATACATAATGTATTATAAACTATAGAGCTATCGTACATTACGCATTATAACAAATGCCTGCAGAGGGCGCCAACGGCCTGACGATTGGTTTTACACTGTACGATCTAATCCTTGCTTCATTGATGAAATGATTATTGATGAAACAACATTTAGTTCAAATGTCCATTTAATATTTGTCCATTTCTTTATGACAGAAATGCTACAGCCACTGTAATTTCTTGAATATGTGGACTGAGATGGAGTTTGAGATCAACGCTACATTAATTATGATGTCCATGAACATGAACATGATAACAGTACTGTGGAACAGGGCACTCGGACACTACCATACTGCACACCCCATGCATAACCAACAAGCATGTAAATAATATTGTTTTCTCACATGAGGTAATCTGACTGCATTGCATTCATCCCTCCACCAACACTGTATCGTGTCGCTGGTTAGCCTCTAATCTGCCGGAGTATGTTTATGTTTTGGAGGTGTGGCTTTAGTGAGTGATTTGCAGGGAGGGTGGGATCTTATGCTTTCAAAGCTAGCTTTCTATTGTTAGCCTCTCCGAAATCGCCTAATTTGAACACAATAATTACTTTAAATTATCTGATGAGATTAATTAATCAGCACATCATGTAATCTATTAGATAAAACTATTTAATCGATTGACAGACATTTTTTTCTATTCCTCTCCCCTTTATCTCACATTTTAAACATAAAAACACATTCTTTGAATCACCCTGAAGACAGCTTTATTAACCATAAGTGACATAAAGGGTTAGTTCACCCAAAAATTTTTAAAATTCTCTCATTAATTGCTCACCCTCATGTCATTCCAAACCCGTAAGACCTTCGTTCATCTTCAGAACACAAATTAAGATATATTTGATGGAATCCACTATAGACAGCAAGGATAAAACCACTATCAACGCACCGAAAGCAAGGGCATCAGTAAAATAGTCCATGTGACATCAGGGGTTCAACTGTAATTTTACAAAGCCACAATAATACGTTTTGTGCACAAAGAAGCTACGAGAATACTTTTTTGCACAAAGAAAACAATAATGACATAATTTATTCATCAATTCTTCTCCCCGAGTTACCGTCGTCCGCCTTTTTGAAAAGAGTGCCACAGAACGTAATCAACGTACGAGCGTTGTTTACGCTCCGTAGACAGCATGTGCATGCTGAACGTAAGCAACGCTGATTACATTGATTACGTTCCAAAAGGCGGTTGACGGCAACTCGGGGGGAAGAATTGCAAATTAATGACAGAATTTTCATTTTGGGTGAACTACTGGGTGAATGTAATCAGGGGCGGTCGTGGCCTAATGGTTAGAGAGTTGGACTTGTAACCTGAAGGTTGCGGGTTCGAGTCTCGGGTCCGGCAGGGATTGTAGGTGGGGGAGTGAATGTCCAGCGCTCTCTCCACCCTCAATACCACGACTGAGGTGATACCCTTGAGCAAGGCACCAAATGCCCAACTGCTCCCCGGGCACCGCAGCATTGGCTGCCCACTGCCCACTCTTAATGTTCAAAATGAGGTAAATGTAACACCCCTCAGTGAAAACAATAGGTGCACACTCACCATGAGACTTTGTCCCACATCTGTGGCCCCAAATCACAGAGAGGCTTCTCTGATGGGGCCGATAATCTCCCTGTAAACACATTTGCAGTTAATCCTGTGGAGAGGTAGAGACCTCCGATAAAGGAAGACAGGCAGGAGTTCTTTATTTATGTGCTTTATTCCATGGCTCGCCCTTACCGGCTAGCGCTGAAGACAGAC
The DNA here is from genome assembly GCA_027422405.1 of Ptychobarbus kaznakovi. NCBI lineage: Eukaryota > Metazoa > Chordata > Actinopteri > Cypriniformes > Cyprinidae > Ptychobarbus > Ptychobarbus kaznakovi. The sequence goes on from CM049813.1 coordinate 7,186,667, forward strand.
TATAGCACGAATATAATGTATACGGAGTAATTTCACCCATGATTGATCTCCCTGAGCCGTTTAAAAAGTGCAAGGTCTGGATGCTGGCAAGGGGGCGGAGGCCGAGGGGAGGGGTGTTGTTGTCACCCTGCATCACGTTTGCCGGGGGAAAGCGATGTGATGATAGCTGGAGGACAGATGAAGCTTCTCGGAGCAATTACACGGAGGAGATACATGAGGAAGCGCTGATGGAAACGCACCGCTCTCGCCCTTTGTTCCGCAAGGAGCAGTACGTCACCCCGAATGGAGGCTTTGACCTCTGCTCAGCCGCCATAATGGTGTAAACGATCTGAGATTGATTTTTATTTACTGCCATATTTGTTTGTTTTTACACGGCAATTGGGCGGCACGGTTGATGTATTTGCACATGTGTCGTTCTACTGGCACTGCTAAACACAGCTGTTGTGTAGAGGGGATTTTTCTGAGATGAACACATGCACGCATACGTAATGTGGCAGATCTGGGATGGCATCCAGAAGGTTGTAGGTTTGAATCCCACAAGGCCGATCCATGAAGTATCGCGACTGCACCTCTTAAGGGGGACTATAATTGCTTTGTGTGTTTTAAGTGGATGAGCATGTCAACTTTTGGATTAGTGATAAGGCATAACTGTTTGGCTGTGTGAGTAATGGAAGATTGGACAGACCTTGTTTGGGGAAAATAATAATGTGTGTGTGTGTGTGTTGTGTTATATACTATTCTTTTTCTGTTTGTCCTTACAGTTTATTAGTTTTCATTAGTTTTTACTCTGTTTTCATTTTTTTTTATAAAATGTTTTTCAGTATCCTGTAGTTTATTTATTTTGTTGTTTTATTTATTTATTTTTGGACTGCCAAAGGTATGCTAACAAAATTACATTTCTCAGGGCAGTGTTATGTCAATTTTCATGTTGAAATTACAAATCTAAAATCATCACAAATATATTATTCTGTTTGGAAAAACTAAAATTATTTCTGTATTCATCCGTCCATCCGTCCGAAAAACTAAAATTATTTCTCCATCCATCCATCCAATGTTATGTTATGTTATGTGAATTATGTTTTATTAAATTAAATGAGCTAAAGACCAAAATTATAAATATAAATATTTGAAATTATTTAAAAATTAAGTATCATTATGCATGTCTTTTAAAATAGTTTGTATGTCTATTAAAGTTTTCAAAGCTATAAAAAAATCACATAAGCCTTTATTTGTGTATTATTTATTTATTTAGTCTTTCTGCCTTTATTCAGATAGAACAAGAAACACATTAAATATTTGTGTAGGAGAGATCGAAATGGGATTGGAAATGGATTGGAAATAGACCACGAGCTGGGGTTAAATTTTGTTATTTATTTATTTATTGTATTTATTTTAATATTTTATCTATTTTATGTTTATTCTTAAGTTTATTCTAAGTTCAGAACAAATGGCCTATTATGTTGTTTGTGTATTTGTCTTACACTGTTAGTAATATGAAAAAACATTGTTAATCACAGTTTGCAATTGCCAGCCATCATTACAGTAACTAACTGTAAAGCCGACTCCATTCACATTTTCTTTAGCACATCTTGCTGCAAACAGATGTTCTGTATTCTGAAATCAGTGCATCATGTGTTTTGTGATTAACTCAGAAAGATATCTCTATACTTTTGAAAGAATTGGTCGTAAACGTCAGACTGCTGCTTGTTTCAAGCTTAACCCAAGACGACGAGCATGCAGCTTGGCAGACAACCTCTGCCCAGACTGCTCTGATATCTGCCGTCATCTGTTCTTCTCTCCAGTCGTTTCGGCACCCCAGAGGAACTCAAGGAGCTGATTGACGTGGCTCATTCTCTGGGTATCATCGTCCTGCTCGATGTGGTGCACAGCCACGCATCCAAGAACACAGAGGACGGGCTGAACGGCTTCGACGGCTCTGACTCCTGTTTCTTCCACAGCGGGCCCCGTGGAGAACACAGCCTCTGGGACAGCAGACTCTTCAACTACTCTGGGTGAGACTCAAGCTTGTTTTTCACACTTCAAACACCCTACGCTTCACCTACACGGCTCTCTCATCATACAACACCTTTTGTAACACAGCGTTGTGTAACACAACACAGGCGCTCTTCTAAAATCTAGGCTGTGTTCCAAAACCTAGTGAGCTGCCTACAGAAGCAGCATAGACACGCTTTCGACTGGAAGGCTGTTCTGGTAATTATGCTGCTTTCGAAGATACCTTATTTTTTGCCAAATTGTTCTCCAGGGTCTGAAGATCTGCCTTAGAAACTACAGTTGAAATTTAGTTTTAACTGATACTTTACAAGAAATATAAAAGCATTTATGATAAATTGTCTCTGTACAAGCAAACAAATAACTCGATAATTTTGCTGCAAGCTTATTGAAACTTATTGATAAGTTAAAAACTATAGATTTTTTTAATATATTTTCAATTTTTTTATATTTTATGTATGTTCATAAAACCTTATTTTGTCTTAACTTTGCATCAAATTACAAAAACATTTCAGTGTTTATAGGAGTAATAGTAAACTGCCGTTATCGATTTCTCTATTTTTTTCCCTTGTGAAAACACTATCGTAGAGTTTCTCTTTTGTTATTGAGCAAATGGGAACGCTTAAACATGTATTTGGTGTCGTTTCCCATTCACCGCTATAGACGTTTACCCAACTATGACGACTTCAGCTGCTGAGAAACCTCTAAATGTGAAAAAGATCCATGCAGGAGAAATTTATTATAAATATTTGTATAGTTCTTTAAAAAAGGAATAGTGTTTGAATGACAAACTTGGAGCGAAAAAGGATAACAGTTGGTGGACAATGCAGGAGGAATATGGTATAGGCCTAAATATTTGTATAATTTGTTTAGAAAAAATAAATAATATTTGAATAGCGACAAGCTTAATGGAAATAGATAAAATTTGGAGGACAATAGGGTACAACGGGGCTAAAGGCCCACCTTAATAAAAAATGCTATTCACAGCGCTTAATGTATAATTGCAGAAAAAATATATACATTGTATTGAAAATTAATGGAGCGACAGATTTTGTATGAAAAAAAAATCATTCAAGTTGTTTATTTTGTTTAAAAATCTTATAAATGTATGAGGAGGCAAGAGGGCCTTTTACCCCACACACGGGGCACACGGTATTGATGATACAAATACTTCAGCAAAACATACAGTATACAGTACTGTAAATATATATAAAAAAAATCAATAATGTCTACGTTAATACTTGTTCAAAACAATCACTTTAGCAAATTTTGTACTATTTTCCGCTTATTTTGTAAAATAAAATACATTTTTGTTCAATAAATATACTGTAATTAAAGGGGTCATATGACATTGCTAAAAATAACATTATTTAGTGTAATGCAATTTGTTTAAGTGGTTTAAGGTTAAAAAAACACATTATTTTCCACGTACTGTACATTATTGTTGCTCCTCTATGCCCCGCCTTTCTGAAACGCGACTGTTTTTACAAAGCTCATCGTTCTGAGAAGCGTGGCCTGCTCTGATTGGCCAGCTATCCAGTGCGTTGTGATTGGCCGAATACCTCAAGCGTGAAACGGAAATGTTACGCCCCTTACTGTATTTTATCAACACAAAAATAATAAAACCTATTATAAACCATTGTGTTCCCAGGGAACACACATACTGACAAAAAATGTATAGCCGGAATACACTGTAAGTCGCTTTGGATAAAAGCATCTGCTAAATGCATAAATGTAAATGTAAACGAGGCATTTGTTGCATCCAGTGGGGACATAATTACTGAATGACTTATACTGTATTTTTAAGCATTGCGTTGCATCGCACCACGTAAACATTACCATGTCTGCATTTGTGATCGGAGGAACAACAAACAACAAGCACTACTCTACACTGCTCAAAACTCGCGTTTGAAAAGTCAGTAACAGAAACGTACTTACAGGCTGTGACTCAGAAGCATCAGACTGTCCTTGCAAAGTTGGAATTGCCGCACTTTATAGAAACAGCCTTTGTGCACAGAAGCATTGTAGGCTACTGTTCCAGGTTCGGGAAATAGTCCTACGTAAAATGCACTGCACACACTCTAATATTTGGGTTAAACTGTTCTGGAACAGTGTTGTAAATACAACTTAACCACTGATTTCTAGTCGTGTCCTCTTTTCGAAGCCCAAACAAAGTATTTTCACTTTCACAACGAAATGCAGCGTCTCCAGGACATGGCGCCGGTGGCAGCAACAATACTACAGCGAGAATAATAGTTCTTATTTAGTTACCATCTTCTTTCATTGCGTAAACATTTGGCCGGTGTTATGCAAATCTACCCACACCGTGACATAGACATGTGGGGGTATGTTTGAATTAGCCGTGTAGGGGGGCGTGGCAGAGCCTTAACTTTGATAAAGAATATCTCTTTGGTTTTGAGACTTTAGTCTAGTGGTTCTCAACCTTTTTTTTCCACCGGACCGCACTATGGTCCAAGTGCAAGTCTCACGGGCCGCACGCATGTCATTTACATATTACGTCATCAATACAAACCAACCAGATTTATAATATTATTTATAGCCTAAATATTATGATATCTAAACGATTACATTTATTGAAATTAATAATTCTACTCACCATTAATAAAACACCATGCTGTCGGGAGCTGACCATTTAGTGAAATTCTGCTCGAAAGGAGTAACAGCACAATGAAGTTGAGATTGTAAATTGCAGTCTGTAAGACGCGCACAGAAGCAATACGCGGCATTGCAGAAAGTGTGCGTTCACAAATGTAGCCTATGTTGATCCAAACATGGAAAGCATTTTCTAATTTAATAACCAGAGGTTCTCTCCAGAGATGTTTTGCCACATGTCTGTAATAAGGATGATTGCTGCGTAGTAGTTTATGGGTTTCTATTTTGCCTGAACATCTTCAATTGAGTTGGGGGGCAAACCGAAAGTCCAGCACTCTCTTCACCGCTGATGCTGAGACTATTCTTGTTTGAATGCGTTTCTTCGCTGGCATTTTCCACATTTCGTTTTTCTCCCTTAACAAATGTGTCCATTCTGATGCTCAATTTTACAGAACTAATGGCTGCTGATGACTATTTGAATTGAATTCTGCCAAAGTGCGCGCTTGTAAGTGTTCGTTAAATGCATAACATTAATTACGTGAGTACTTAGGTCTGCTCATGTCTGAAAATAATATATGAAAAACTAAATTATTTTACATAACAAAAACATAATAGCTTATATTTGTTTATACATTTTTAAATTAATGTAAAAACTAAAATGAATTGTAAAACTAAAAGTAATTTTTTTATTATGTTCAGCACGAATCCAAATGCGGCCCGCGGGTTGAGAACCACTGCTTTATTCTTTGCAACTTCAGGGATCTTATCTATGCAAGGACAGCTTGTAACACTCCAAAGAGAAAGGAAAACTTGAAATCGCATCATATGACCCCTTTAAAATATGTTAATATAAAAAATATATATTTTAAAATACAGAAGCAAAATCACTTTAATAAGTAAAGATTCTGAAAGTAATGATATTTTATTATATGATATGATTAATGTCATGTTTTTAAATATGACGATTTAATTCTAAACATGATGATTATCTCTAATATGGACATCCAACATAATATATGATATTTACCATCTGAATCTAAACATGTCATGTCAACAAATGGAAAAGTGAGTGATCTATTAATTATCATGTTAATCATGACGCCTTTAGCCCCAACAGCAGGGGTGCTTTTTACCCCCAAAAACATAATTTTACATATTCTTTCGTTATTTAAAAACTGTTGCTATAATTTTCTTAAACAAAACTGAAAATCATAAAGAAGACATTTGTCTCAAAATATATGCATTCATTTTAGCGATTCTCATTTGCTACTTAAATCTATAACATTTTAAAAAACATAAAATATTAGATCAAGAAAGCACAGAATCAACTTGCACTGCTGCGCACGATAGCGTCAAGGATCGGACAAATATAAACGTGCATCTTGAAAAGTGAATGTTTTGGAAAGTGCTATGCCACTAGTGGTTTAGATGAAAATAATATCAAAGGCGCCTTTAGCCCTGTTGTACCCTACTGGAGAAATGTCTTTTTGGTTTTATATTTTTAATTTGTATATATTATTCAAAAATGAATAGTTCTTATAAAAAGTAAATGTTTTAGCATTTGTTTGCTTTGTATTTTCATGTTTACTAGAATAGCGCAATTAGCTTAGCTTAGCAACATACTAACACCAAACTATTAAAGTAAGTAGAGCTCCAGAATTTGGCTATTTAGTTATTTTAAAGAATATTATTTTAAAGGTTATTTTAAATATTCTTACCATTCCTTTTCCAAATTAACTGACAGGATGTCTGATTATTTCAGTTTTCTTCTCTAGTTCACTCAAAACATGTGAAATCGTGGTCTAATGGTTAGAGAATCGGACTCGTAATTGAAAGGTAGCGAGTTCGAGTCTCGGGCCGGCAGGAATTGTAGATGGGGGGGGATGAATGTACAGCACTCTCTCCACCTTCAATACCACAACTGAGGTGGCCTTGAGCAAGGCACCGAACCCCCAACTGCTCCCCGGGTGCTGCAGCATAAATGGCTGCCCACTGCTCTAGAGTTCTGCTACCCGACCCGAGCCCGCGGGTCCCGAAATACTTTCGGGGGTCGGGTTTAGGGATGCAGCGATTAACCGGTTTTACTATTAACTGCGCTTTTAAAACGTCACGGTTAATTAATCGTAAAGGTTCCGCTAAACCGAGTGTTTCTGTTGCACGGAACGGAACTGTTGCAGCTTGCGCGAAACAAAACAAAAAAGTTACACTAGCGGTGCACCAGCTTAAAATGCCGTGCTTCTCAGAGACACGGAGGCTACAACACGCATTAGATTAACTATGACAGAGGAACCTTTATTCAGCGATCCTTTATTTCCACCAGAGAATGTCTGACGTCTATAGTGTGGGACCATTTTGGGTACACCAAGAATAACCAGGGCGTCATTTAAATATTGCCGTTTAAATTGCAGAGTATACGTTACATAAGGGATAATGCACGGCTAGCGAAATGGCCGAGCCTTGATGAATCTGTTTCTTTGTGTATTTGTTTACTGACCGTTGCATGCAATCCTGAAATGCAGCCTTTTTTTTTAATTGGCTATTCGTTGTGGGGGGAAAAATATTTTTTCGGGTCGGGTTCGGGCTCTAAATTTAACTGTCGGGTCTGGTCGGGTCGGGTCAGACGATCTCGGGTACGGGCCGGGTTCGGGCTTCCATTTTAAGCCCGTGCAGACCTCTATACTGCTCCGGGTGTGTGTTTACGTGTGTGTGTGTGTTCACTGCTGTGTGTGTGCACTTTGGATGGGTAAATGCAGAGCACAAATTTCAAGTATGGGTCGCCATACTTGGTCGTTATCACTTAATGTTAATTCATGTTAATGTTAAAACACTGTAAGCATCTATTTTGAAACGGCGGCTACAAACACCTACAGTAAATTTTTCAGGTTTTCTGTTGTTGCTCTCTCCATATTAGTGATTATTTTCTTTTTTTTTGTTCTCAAGTTTTTTTGAAAGCCCCTTTTTCCAGTGGTGAAATTTAATTTGTCATTATTTTGTGAATCACAATATATTCACAATATTGTGTGAATGTGCAGTTTTTAATGGTCAGTCTTTGTACACATTGAGGCACATCAAATTTGAATGCATCTCAATGTTTTCTTTAGCATCTTATGCCTTAAATGCCACTTTTAAAAAGCTTTCGAGATCCCTGTTCATTCTTTTTGCATTTTTCAAAGCACTTATTTGATAGAATTACATTAAATTGACATCACTAGTTATTTTGCATATCCTTAATGTTTCTTTGCTCTGTCTAATTTTAACCACTCGAGTTTACTGCTCTGGAACTATGCGAGTGTGTGTGTGTGTGTGTGTGTGTGTGTGTGTGTGTGTGTTCTTGAGTTGTGCTCACAGGTCATATCTTTGTAATTAATAATGTGGCATGGAATTATGCTTCCATAATTAGTTCACCTCATCAGCACTTTTGTTTGCCCATAATCAAGCATTTACATGTCCTTATCTCACGCAACGGAATATTCATGTAAAATTCTTAAAGCTTTTAAAGATGCTTTCCGTTTATGAATAATCATTGCAATATTTGCCTATTTAGACTAATTCATCTCTGAAAACAAAGGGACAATGCAAAAGCGCTAAGAGGCTTAGAAAAGCAGAACCCACAGTAGACCAAGTTGGAGGAACAGCTCTGTCATTATTTACTCACCCTCATGTCGCTCCAAACTCGCTAGAATTTTTTCCATCGAACACAAAAGTAAAATTTTCCGCTGCTTAAAATGGTTTGGAATGACATAAGAGTTAATATTGATAACTTTACATTTTAGGGTGAACTGTCCCTTTAAATTCCAAGAACATGCCATTGTCTCAGTAAGGCAAGTAGGTGGAACTTATGTTTGACCTAGTCAGTTTTTCATGATTATAGCTAAAAATGCACTGCATTTCTGTAGACATTAGGTTTTCATCACAACCATATGCCAGCTAATATGTTAATTTCCTTCCCCCCCCCACTCTCGGACCCATACTGAGCGAGTCTTTAAATTGGAACACCTACTGTACTCTATTTGCCTCTGGCAGTATTCCCATAGCACCGTCTTGGGCTGACAGCAATTACTTCAATGTTGTATATGAAACCTTTCATCCAAAGCGCAGTGTGAATTCTCCATCAATGTGTCCTTCCTCGTTGTTCACTACCTTTGTCTCTGAAGTCTTGCATGTTAAATATGCTATCTAAAATTCAACTAATCACTTTCAAAATGCAATAATTGCCACACTGTTCTATTCGAAATGATGTGCTCGGAATAAAAAAATATTGGCCATTTAAAAACTGATCAGATACTTTTCTCACAGTATTCTTGTTGGTGAAATATTTTGAATCATCTTGACTTATTAATAATCACAATATATAATTATTCTGCCTTGTAATGGAGTTCAATAACCTAACTTAAGTCTTCTGTTTCCAAGTAACAGAAATGTCTTGCATTAATACACAATTAAACCCATGTTTTCACATATCTGCTATTTAAAAATTATCTTTTGGAGAATATTGGACAGTAAGTAGTGTAAAGTACAGAGTAGAAAGGATGCAACTGTTTGTTTTATGAACAGTTTTGGGGAGTAACTAGTTGCGTGTTACAGAGTTACGTAATTTAATTACAAAACAAATGTAACCGTTATCAGTTACTGAGAAAAAAATGTGTAATTAAATTATGTAATCATGAAAATGTTAAGGATTACAAATGGGGTTGCATATGTTTAAGGAATTTAGGACACATGCTTTTTAAGTAACTGTTTCCTATTGGGTTTATGTATACACATATTTTTTTAAAGATTAAAGTTTTTTAAGGCACTGTTAGATTCCAGTGTTTCCTGTAGCTATGCAAAGATTTGATTTAAAAATAGTATCATAGCTGTTAAACTATTTCTTGTTATGATTTTTAAATGTATCTCAAAGTAAAACGAGGTGCTAAAGTCTGCTTTTGTGGTGGCTGTACTTTAAAATTAAATTCAAGTGAGGGAGGATTTTAAAAGTCTGACAGTAATCAGTGTTGAGTTTTACTTAAGGTTAACCCTGCCTGCTTTAAATGTTGGAAAATAATGAACAGTTGAAAACATTCATTAGAAATATAGAAAAGTAATCAAATGTAATCAGTTACATTAATAAAGTAATTTAAATAGTTACACTACATTTTAAATAGGGTAACTTGTCATCTGTGTCCTATTACATTTCCAAAGTAACCTTCCCAACACTGTTTACCACTTGTGATTATTGCAATTATTAATTATTAAGAAACTCTTATAAAATTACTATATAGTTAATAAGCATAGCTTTATATGATGATATACGCAGGCATAGTTATTTTGACTATATGTAATTAGATCGCAGAGCTGGAAATATATTTTGGGAATTTTCACTTCACTCTGAATTTTGCAGGTCTTTGTATGACAAACGTTTGATTCATCAGTTATGATTGATTTTCTTTTTTATACACAAATATCACATTGTTTTTATGGTTTTATTGTGCACTCTTATTTATTTCCATGTGTATACAGAATCGTCATCTAGATCGCTTAACCATGACATTTTCACTCATTCGTCAAAGCAAAAGATCTTACGAAGGTGAAATGGATCTCAAGAGATGCACTCGACATCTGGCTGAGTGGAAAGTGCATTTTGGATTTGTTTCTGACAGGTTTCATTAAGAGCATATTTTCTTCATGATGGAAAAGAATGTCAGTGGTTTTTGTTCTCGAAAAACCAACTTTACAAATTAGAGCAAACTATAGGAGTGTTTCCAAAAACATTGTTGAATTGCTGTCATAAAAGTTGACACTTAACTAGAATTTTTTTAAACAAATCTCACAATTTTGACATCACCCGTGTGTATATTATGTGTGAATACTGTTTACAGTTGACAACGTGTATAATTGGAAGACAAAGACTCCATTTAAGGAGCTGATTTAAAAATAAATAAATAAAAAAAACGTGTCTTTTAAAGCTGACAGTTAAAAAGCAGAATGTGTTTGCTCATTAATAACTAAAAGAAAGTTAGTGTGAAACAACTGAGTTTCTGATAAATTGATTCAGTTTCGTGATTTTAGTATTGTGAATCTATCAGAAGTTATGCAAAGAGGCCAATATTGTAGGAGGAGGGCAGTTAAAAACCATATTGGACTGGAAAAAGGGGTTCATGTGCAATAAAATGGTCCATTTAAATCTAAGCTTTCATCAAATAAATGTCTCATTGCACATGTTTGCCAGTGTTCTAGGCAAAAATATCACCAAAACAAAAGAAAAATCAATAAGATATATCAAGCTTATGAAAAAGAATCCCACTTGAATAGTGTTGAGTCTAATAATAAAAATGAAATTGTTTATGCCGCCTATAAGTCTTTATTTAATGCCCATGGTAATTGTATCATCTTTTATCACAATCTGCTATAGCCTGGTAATACCAAACTGTGCTACTTCGCTTTGCTTCGTAGACAGAGTCTGGAAGGGAATAATTGACAAGCGTTTACTTTCTCGGGGATAGCCAAGCTGTGCAGCACACAGACAGAGTTTGCTGCCTCCTTAACCTGATCGTCCATGAGGGAAACCAAGGGGGGACACAATCACAATTATCATCTTGCTGGACTTTGGCCTCCCCAGTTTCTCGCTGACGATCGGTAACAGTTGATGAATTAAACTTTTCCCAAAAACTGACGGGAGTAGGGCCACAACATCACCTCCATTCAAAATGTGAACCAAACACTCTTCTTGTTTGGGCTTCAGTTGGCAAATGCCAGGAATATTCTCCACAACAGAGCACATAGCATCCCGTGTTTCCATGTCCGCTGTCGTTTTAGTTTTCCCTAACGTAAACTACAATCTTAAATTCGGCGCTTAGTGTCTACGTCACGGCTCACGTGGACGGCTGGTGCGGAGCCGGAGATAATCTGGGAGCTGGTTTGCTATATCAGACTGAGTTCAGAAGCGAACTGAAATTGAGCGGAAGTATGAAGTCTGATGTAGTCAGGCTAAATCTGCTCTGATGATAAATCAGTAACAGCTGTGAGCTTGTTTTGGCATCAGCACAGCAAATACATGAGGGGCTGTTAAGCACATAAAGTTAATTCCCTTGAAAGTAATGACATTATCCTTTTATTTTACTGCTCCGAAACATGCAAGTCCCTGATCAAGTACACATGCATTTGAAACAAAACGAACAAAGCCCATGTATGACAGTCTACATCTAAAAGTATGTGTTCTAATATTAGCTGAACACGTCTCAGACATGCCCCATGAGAGCTACGATAATGAAAGACTGAGCATATCAAAATGAGAATCGCTAACTGCAAAACATCATGTGTGTAAATGAACCGAAGAAAAACAATTGACGAAAATGGGTCTTAAATTTGCAGTAGCTCAAAGTGTCCTTGTGTGTCACAGTATCAGATAAGTGTTTACAATCCTTCGCTCTGAACAGTTCAGGCTTACATTCACACACAAAATGTATGCGGCTTCACGGATGCCACCCGACGCTCTGTTCTCCAAATCATTACGGTCATCGTAGCGATAAGCTCTACAAAAGCGTACGCCACTTTAGCCGCTAGCTGGCTCTGACCCTAATGGCCCTCACGGTAAACCTGAACCTATTGATTGGTGCTCTCGCGGCGCGTGATAATTAAGTTTCTTCTCCTCTTCTTCCACGGCTGTAAGCTCATCTCATCACACATTAAGAGACAGACCGGCCGCCTCCGTGGAGTCTATCAATGCCTTTTTGAACCCCCATTTAATAAGCGCATGCCAAAAGCTGCTGCCGCCAATACATTATCCAGCGTTAGTGTCAGACGGCACAGAGATTCAGTAATAAGAGCCAAGCTGCAGTTTCATTACTTATTGAGCTTGTGCCGTTTTCAGAGGGACTCATTAGACGGGCCGCAGACATATGCCACAACCAACAGCCATCTGAAGAGTCATTTGTAAAAGCCAGAAGGAACGCCCTGGTGTCCTCGCTGGTTCATTTGTCTGTTTTTCATGTTGCCGTTTGTTTGGTTGCATCTCGGTGTCGGGCTCTCTATTAATTCCTGCTTTTGAGAAGATGAATTGCGGAAAGGCCATTCCTGGTGGCAACTGCGATGGCACAGCATTGTTTAATCAAGCAACTTTGAAACAGGCATTGGCGAACGTCGCAACAGATGCGCCATTGACATCGGTGGAAATTGCATGTGGTGTTTCTTGAAATAAGGGACTCTTTTTAGTAGAATCAAGCAATCAATTGTTTTCCCTTGATTCTACATGACATGGGAATAAAGGACTTTCTTGGTGCAGGAACTTTTGAGAACAAATGGCTGGCTGGAAGAAAAGCAAGTCGAATAACTTTGAGATGTTTGACAATGAACTTGACCTTGAGACTCCAAGTTCCAGACAAAAATCCCCTTTGAGAAGTGGGGCAGTGTGTCAGGTGGGGGAATAGTCCTTCACAATCAACCACAAACTAATTTGCTTCCATCTTTTTCTCATATACAAGCAAGCCACTGCTGCTGATCACTGCTTAGGCAAAATACCATCTTTGTGATTTGTACTTCTTGGTCTATTAGAACTTTCACATAACTTTACATTCCACATGACTTCTCATAACATTTCGCATATATTTAAAGTGCCCCTATTATATTAGGGTTATAATATTGTTTTGTCAGTCTCCTACAATAGCTTTACATGCATGCAAGGTCAAAAAGGCTTTTGTTTTCTAAAATTATGCATTTAATATCACCTCATTTTCCAACGATTCTCAAACGGTTTGGTCGAAGCAGTTCAAAGATTCAGTCTCTCTAAACCCCTCCTTTCCGCTAGCCTACTCTTCTCTGATTGGTCAGATGCTTCAGTCTGTTGTGAGTGGTCTATCACTTACAATGCGTGTCAGAAACAATACGCCCATTGCCATTGTTCTGTATTGTGAACACTTAATAGAAAATATAATTATTTAACATACTTACAGCTTGAGATTCTGTGGAGCCAGCTGGTCCAAATAAACTTGGTATTGAGCCATTTTTCAAGAGCGAGCGTTTTGTGAATCCTGCATGGAACTCTTCGAGATTAGAGAAGCAGCATCAGTAAAATTACGTGTTTGAGGGCGGGGTCAAGTCGTTTGCGACCAGTCAACATAGAATGTATAGAATATGTTAGTAGTAGGGTGACCATACCATTTTTATGGGACAAATCCTTACCAGGATTTCAATATTGCCTAAAATATCTAGGTTTTGGCTGTTTTCGCTGTACAGAGCGATCATTGTATGAAATCCGCGAGAGCTATAGAGAGCAGACGGCTCTTTATGCTTTCGAATCGTGCTCGCTGTACTTTGATGTCATACAACGATCAGTCTGCGAATCCCTTCAAGTCGAATGAACGAATCAACACGCCTATCATGTGCGCATATTTGCACCGCTTTGACCACTCTCCGTAGATCCCACCTTCTTACGTGCCACATATGGTCGATTATGTACTATGCCTGCACGTTATTGATCATTAACTTCAGCATGTACGAAAACAGGAAAACAGAGCCTAATACTGAATTCCTGGCCAGGACGTGTCCCGTAAAAATGGCACATGTGGCCACTCTAGTTTGTGGGATTCGAATTACGAACGTCTCTTTTACACCATTTGGAGTCGATTCTTTCTTTTGGGAGACAATAACTGTATTTATTTTGCACTTTAGGCTTTACAACTTTGCATGTTGTTTGTATTCACATACAGCTACATTATGTGCTGCATGAAAGGCAATATTGGAAATGGCATAATAGGGGCACTTTAAGACTTTCTTGACCACAAGCTTGACCTTGAGCCTCTATGTCCCAATCAGAATGCCCCATTGAAAAGTGGGGTGGTGTGTCAGGTGGGGAATAGTCCTTCACAGTCAACCCCGAAGTTGCTTCCGTCAGTTTAACATATACAAGAAAGCAAGCCCCTTCTGCTTAATGGTGTGCTTTTATTGTGATATGTTGTTCTTGGTCTATCAGCACAGTCTATTAAAATGCATGACGATTGACAGAATATTTCCTTGTTTGCTTGTCTTCAACATGTAAAAGGCACCGTTTTGACATGCAAGAGTCATGAAAACAAGGTGATTTCATGGAAACATCTGGTGCATACTTAGTTTAGCTCTTTTATGCTCCATGTTTCTGTGGAATCTACAGGGAAATGCGAACAGCCAGTGTTTGAGGTCTTAGCCCTTGTAGGGGAGATCTAACTAGCCCAGAGACATCCGCTGGGCCGCACTTCATGGCTTCCTGTGGCTCCTCTAATAGGCTGTTTCAAAGAGCAGCAAGGACACCTTGTGAAGGCGAGTGAATTAATCCTCTATGCCGCCACGACACTCCTCTCCACCCGTCTCCTAAAAGGCAGGCGCACTTCCTCTCGGCCATCGCCGCCATCTGCCCTCTCTCTGGCGCTCAAGAGGTCTCAGATGTTTGACTTCAGAAGGCTCTTTCCATGCTTATCCATCCCTTCCTCCAGTCTCCTGCTGTATTGGCTCATTTGCATCCATTTTTCATCAGTCATCACCGAAATCCCTCTGCACATCAAACAGAGCCAGACCCGAGGCTAGCCGCTTTTGTGGTTTTTCGATTTCGATCGCGTGTTACATTCACCGAGGCTTATTGGTCTTTTTTTTATCTGGACTAAGAGGAATGCACAGGTTTAATGACTTAATGTGGGGCATGCTTTGTATTCTGTGCAAATAGCGGCGAATTATACTCTGCCTTTGTGAAAGATTTCCAATGACAATGGTGGATCAAAGTGGCAAAGCTCTGCAAAGTGTCGTGCGCAATTGTTGGACTGAGCCCAGTCATAAGGTGAGCAAGGTGGTGTATAAGGAAAGCCCGGAGGATCATCAATAACTCCAGCCACCCGTCCCACAGTTGCTTTCTCTGCTGCGCTCAGGAAGACGTCTCAGTAGCATCCGATCCCGCACTAGCCGACTGTGGGATAGCTTTTTCCCCCAGGCTATCAGGCTAATAAACAGTCAGAACTAATACACACCCTACAGCATACTCCCACTTTACGGTATGCCATGCACTGCACTCTAACACAGTTCAAACTGGACTACACACGCACACACTGCACTAATACAACAATCTATCTGCTACCACTGGATGCCATCCAATGCACATCCATGACATTGCGTATCCAGCTTATGTATAATCTGTTGCACCTTCACATAATATTGTGTGTAAATATGTGTACATAATGTAGAATGTGTACATACGGTGTATAATGTGTATTGATAACTGTAAGTATGTCTAATAGTACACTGTGTGCACTGAGTATATGTATGTGTATATTGCACATTGTCATCTGTATAAGTATGTAAGTATGTACTGTCTATATGTAAATTGTTTCTGCACTGTCTGGAGCACGCTCTCAAGAATTTCACTCAACAAGGGGCACATTTGCTGTGGTGACAATAAAAGTGATTTGATTTGATTTGGATAAGGTCCCGTGCTCGTGAAGCGGTTCCCCGTCCTTGAGTATTCATTCCTCATCAGGACGCTTGCATGTTCTCCCAACACCTCTCAATGAGACTTAATAAACTTTCTATTGAGACAAATGGCAGATTTCACCAGAGGCACAGCTGGATGTTGATGGAGAATGCTAATTCTGACAGTTCTGGATGAATTCCAGAGCGATGGAAAAAAAAACGGTGGCACTTGTCACATCACTTTATCCAGGTGTTATCCATCTCTTCCCCAATAAACATTAATCTGCGCTGCTTGTCTTTTATTGAATGAGCGAAGAAGCCGTTTTGCCAATAGGACAGGCACAGCATGTGAGATGCGTGAAATGAGGTGCCTCAACTGTCTTTTCCCACAAGGCCCGGCTGTTCGCCATCTCTCAGACTGTCAGATGCCGTCGTTTCACTGCTGCGTCTTGTGTGAAATGACCTGTCAAGGTTGTAAATGTATTTGTTCTCATGCAGGTTGACTGTAATGTTGAGGATACAGGGATTTATACGTGTCCTCTTCCTGCTATCTTCCTTGCACCTGAGACTTGGGTTGCAATATCAGGTAGAAGAAATGCAAATAAGGTCAGAGTGCCCCCGTTGAGAGATTATTCTCGGTTTTAGAGTATTCTTGTAGTGTTAATTCATAACTGTCTGGGAACCAGTGCTCATGACAGATTTGGCATACTGTGTAGCAAGGTCATTTTATGTTTATCATCGCACTTGTATTTTTCCTGTCATTCTTTCCCCAAGGATGAATGTGGAGTTGAGACAGATTATCAGCTATTTGGCTCTGAGGAAATGTCGCATGGCTTTTTATTTTTCTTGCGTTGAAGGGCTTGACTACCAATGCAAGCCATTTCATTGATATTCAATGTATATGTTGTCATTGAGCGCTCATGGTAAATGGTAGCGATGTGGGGAAATCGTGAAGGGAAACCCATAATGGAATATAACAGCCTTTTACCGTCCTTCCAAATACCCTTGAAGTTGTAATCTGGTTAAGATGAAAATTTCAATTTGTAGCCATAGTGTTGTCGGTAAGTCACTCCTTAACCTCAGCGTTACTGCTTCTCTGAAGTAGATTTTTGTGGTCTGTGGGATGTCAATGCTGCGGCAGCTGCAGTTCTCACCATGTTAGCCATTTAAGTCATATGTATCATATTTAATGCATGGGTTTGTATCTATTCCTTTTTTCTGCCCTCCAGTGGATTATCCATGCTCTTCAGAAATATTATAATTTCTGAAATGTTTGCATCCAATAATTATATTTTTTTAAGGAGATGAATCTTTAATTTAAGCAACTTTGTTATTGTCAAAATGAAAATGTACTAAATTTAAGCAGCTTATTCTTGATAATATTTAATTCATTATATGTAGTAAAAAAGTCATTTTTAAAATGTATCAAATATGAAAGAACAAGCATTGTATATATTTATTTTTAGTCATCATTGCTGTGGTTTGTTCACCATAATACATGTTTATCACCAAATAATTTAATCAAATTATGCCATTTTATTATGATATATCCCTGTAACCTGAATAACAGGTTACCAAAATAACCAAAAGGTACGAAAATAACTCCCTATCTAAATATAATACATTTATAACATATAATTATTTATTTGCCCGTTAATTTAATTACTCACTTTTCATTAATTTTATAATTGTTATATATATTTTTATTTTTTTTTTCAGATTTGTATATATTCTATAAAAAAAATATATTTTACTCATTTTGTATAAATGTTCAATAGACACATCACAGAACTCTGACTTTTATGTCAGACTTTACAGTGTTTATCTAGGTTGATATGTATTTCTGTATAATTATTCAGTTTTATTCATGAAACCACAAGTAATAATAATTATACAATTTCAAATTTTACATTTACTATTAAATGTAGAAGCTATTTATCAAGATTAATAAAAATTCTTATTGCTTAATTAATATAAAACAATGGTAACACTTTATTTTAAAGACAAATTCTCACTTAACTGGCATGCATATTACTAACATATTGGCTGTTTATTAAATACATATTAATGTTTTATTCTGCATGATCATATTTTAGATCCCTTTATCCTACCCCATACCTACACTTAAAAACTACCTTACTAACCATTATTAAGCAACATATTAGGAGTTTATTGAGGCTAAGTCGTAGTTAAGATTTAGTTAACAGTGAGAATTGGACCTTACGTGACCAAAATAGCTACTAAAATTAAATGTGGCCCTTGGGGCTAAAAGAACCATGTGGCCCGTGAGCTTTCTAAAGCCAAGTAGCCCTGCTTTACCATCACAGACCATCACACCTGACAAAAGCTTTGTATTCACCGCACTCCTGACAGGACTTGCCCATAAGAAATAACAGCCATTCGTTTGGCTTTATTGTGCAGGTGTGGCTTTGTCATGGCTTTACCTCAGTCCCACAAAAATACATTGTGTGTTTGGCCTCTGCACCGTGTGTTGATCACAGCATAATCTATTTATCACCCACAGCCCTGCGTGACCGCCCATGCCGCACGCTTATCAGATTACCACAGCCCCTTAGTATTGGGAGAGCCAACCCGGAGTTGCAAACTCGCCATTTGCAACTTTATGAAACTGCGCTGCGGATATCTACATCAGCATTTTCCCCCGTGGCTTGGAAAACTACAATCTACCCCGGCGCTGATTCACACCTCATGCAGAACCAATTGAGAAGCTGCTCAGTCCTGGAAGAAGCTTTGGGGGATTTGCGCCTGGCCGACGGGGACTTGTATCCATATATTTGATTAAGCATACATGAATGTTGCTGCCTAGATCAGCACAGCGCTGAATGCATCAAGCCGAAGCACGGAATGACTCCAAATGAAGGCTGTGGCTCCTTATACCGCGTTAATGTTATCAGACATCTCCACAGTTCTGCAGACTTGCTTGTGTGAGGAGGTTCATAAGTTATTCTGAATAGCTTCAAGTTCCAGTGTGAGTGTCAAAAGATGGTCATTTCCATATTTTCTCATTTTCTGCTACCTGGGCCTCTTGTCATTGTTGTAGAAGTTTAGAAGACTAGAATCGAGGTTGAAGAGAGTTCATTCGCACATTCCTGCCGTCAAATACATTTTAAGATGTAGGATTAGTGCTAGCCCGTCTCCGTTGGGGCCACTTGAATCATTCCAGCCAGAACCGGCTGCATCGTAAGTGTCATATTGTCCTTCTTCTGACAATAACATTAAGGATGCCGTAGTGTGAATCGGAGCGCTTGGCATTTATAAAACTCTCAGGCGAGATGATGGTGTTCTTTCGTGCTCTTTAATTCGGCTTCACACGGTTGAGGTGCTTTACCTTGTTCCGTGTCAGCTTTGCACGGTGCCAGAGGACCCCCGCGCTCGCATTTTAACAAAGTTTCTATGGCAACGTGGCCATTACTCCAAGTTGTTGAGGATGCTCAGCTGGAGGGGGCTGGTCACAAGTGCCTACACACATCATCCAAACACCAGGATACAGCGATACTTTAAAGATGAGTTGATTCCAATTTCTCATCCTGACGGTTAATTTATGCTCATAGCCGCATGCCGCTGGAATCTTATTGGGGTACCTGAAGAGGAGATGGAGCGCATTGGTATTCATTTCTAGGTTTCAAACATGGACGGAGGGAGTCACACTTGCAGGTATAGCTTTTTATAAATATACGTGGGGAAAACATTTGCATAGATTATAATGCTACTGGAGGCAGGAGTTCGCTGTCTTTTGGGTTGTGGTGGATTTTTAAAGTACCTAATATATTGGGACCCTACATTCCATCACTGACATACACTGTCTGTTCTTAAAGGGATGGTTCAATTACTCACCCTCAAACCATCCTAGGTATATATGACTTTCTTCTTTCAGATGAATAGAATCTGAGTTGTATTTTAAAAAGTCCTGGTTCTTCTAAGCTTTATAATGGAAGTGAATAGTGGTTAAGAGTTTGAAGCCCAATCAAGTGCATAAATCCATCATAAAAAGTGCTCCACGCGGCTCCGAGGGGTTAATAAAGGCCTTATGAAGTGAATTCATGCATTTGTGTAAGAGTGATGTCCATATTTAAATCTTTTTATAAACCATAATCTCTAGCTTCCGCTAACTGTCATACATGCGTTCACGAGGATGAACCAAGAAGAACCAAGTTTTGTTTCAAGCTAAGGAAAACCAGCCTCCTCTTGGCTTATATAGAAATCCTCAGACACTTTGCTTTATAAAAGAAAAGTAAAATCTTTTGTTTATAAAAAAGAAAATCTCTCGTTTTGAACTTCTGATTTATGATCAGTGTTTTGTTTTGATCTCTGCTCTGCGCTGTAGTAAAACCAGAAAAGTTTTTTATTTGGTTATTTGAAAGTTCCGTGACAGTATTGTCAAAGCGATTCCTTTAACATGGATCCATGAGTACGGCTAAAAATACTGTATTATGCATGCCAGGCCAGTAGATGGCTATGTCACTTTGTAAAGAAAGAAACAATAGGCACATACACACTTGAACATCAGACTGAACATCCAACATGTATGCGCATTTTCGTAGTTTTAACATAGATTATAGCGTTAACATTTTCAAAAACCATTTTTAAAAGATTGCGTTTTCAGACTCCCAAAATGCAATTGTCATGTAAATGAATGGCCAAAAAACATAAAAAGGTTTAATTGAAAAAAAAATATATATTTAAAAATGGTGTTATATAAAAACCCAGTGAATGGGAATTCTTTCATCCTCATGCAAAATTCTCGATCTGCAGATTCTGATCAGAGTTTGTATTGTAAACTAAAATTGAAACCATTCTTGTAAAATAATGTAAACATCAATAAATAAATAAACACTTTTAGCTAGTTGATAAGGTAACATTTCTTTTTTTTTACTTCTAAAACTGAAATAAAAAGATGATGATAAAAATGATTCACAAAAAATTATGAACATTTTAACAAAAATCTAAAACTAAAATTGTATATTAATAATGCACTATATCTGATTTGTGAACATATTTGAAATGGAATGTATTTTTCAATAATAATAAAAAAATCAGCTGAGAGTTGAGTGATATTTTATTTTTTTATTGCAATTATGCAAATTATATTTAGGTTATAAGCTGGTTATGAGCCGAATAGTGCTTAAACAAGGTTTTCTGAAAATGAACTCGATCTTCCCATCTCTAGTCTTAATGGAAACAAGAATGCAAACAAATGATTCCAGGAATTATAGTTACTCAAATTTCTCTTTTTGTGATATAATATTTTAATATTCTGGTGACACCTCCAAATTTGAGAACCTCCTTTCTATGAGAAACATATTAAGAGGAAAAAGTCACATTCTACAGCTGAAAGCAGTGTGTGTGCTGCTGTATCATGAGCGTAGCTCTGATCGATGCACGCTGCTCTATCAGGAGGTTTCTTTCACTCCGTATCATGTGAAATCCTAACTCTGTGAATGCAATATTACTGCACTTCCAGGCAGCGCTGAGTTCTCGCCATCTGGGAAGCAACACATCCCAGAATGTGATGATGTCAGCTGGATTAATTATATTGCCTGGTGCCTGAGAACCTGGAGCCACAACTCAGGTCTTCCTGAAAGTTTGGTGCACAGCATAACCGTGTAACTGGAACTGCTCCTTTGTTTATTATAAACTGAAATCTGGTCTTATTATAAAAGTTTATGATATTTCAGGAGTAACAATTTAAAACTGGGAGACCAGAGAGACAGAGCAGAACGTATTGCATAAATCTGTGTATTGCATTTTTAGCCTGGCTTATAATAACATGCATTAATTTCCATATTAATGTATTTATATACAGTACTTTATGGTGCTGCATTGCAAAGCGATTAAAATAATCCTTATTGATGTTTAGAGTCATTAAACTACATGATACCAAATGCATTGCAGGAGGCACAATGAAACATTTAGCTGAACTTTAAGCTTTTGCTGAGGTTAATTTAATATTGTATTTTGGTTTAATGCATATTTACATTTCATCAAACAATAATATTTGGCGGACCTCTGCGGTATGCCTGCGGACCCCTGCTGAAGATACCTGCTTTAAAATAATGTTCATTCAGGAGTCCTAAACAAACATACTTACCTGATCAGAAGTTCATATTAAAATGTATGAATTAAATATGGGAATAACTATATTAATATACATTATATACTGTGAGCAGATTTGTTTAGCTTTCTTGATTATGAAAAAAAATCTGAATGGTGTTTGCCAATCGCCACCACATTGCTAAAGAATATTGCCATGCAGCATCTTAGGCATTTTGGTGTTTGCTGTTGGGTTACTAATCAAACTTACTATTTTTATTATATACACTTATGTTTAAAAATTGGGAGGCCAGTAATATATATATTTTTTTAAATCAGCAAAGATGCATGACAGTAAAGGCATTTATAATGTATTTTATATATATATATATATAAATGCTGTTCTTTTGAACTTTACGTTATCAACAAATCTTGGACAAAAATATATATTTTTCACCAAAAAAATATTAAGCAGCACAGTGGATTTCAACCGATAACACAATGTAACAAAAATTTGTTTCACTTAAATTTGTATGCTGCTTCTGTAATTCTGTGGTGCTAATTATTATTGTACTATTAATTTCACATAGCATCAATATTTTGGTAAATATTTAGGTCAGATACATTTTAGAACCATTTAATTTTAAACACTGGTTTAGTAGAGATATGTTTTTGTACAACTTTGCATTTTTTTTTTTTTATTTTTTTAAGATATTTTGTTTTTGCAAGGATGGGAACATTATGTAATATTCTAGTGCTTTCTGGAACATTCCAGAACATTTTGTGACTAGTCATGAAAGACTAAAGTCATCCAATAGCTTTCTGACGTTTTAGACGACTCACTTTTGGAAACTGTTTATGTTAGAGTGTTTCTGTTAGCTCAGATGTATTCGTGTACAGTGACTAATAAAAGATTTGCTTGTATAAGTTGTCAACATCTTTTTTTTTTCATTAGCACTGTCAATTATACACAAATCATAATGTGATTTTAGCATTCAGCATGTCAAACTGCATAAAGAAACATGTGTCACTGTCTAATAATAAGAATAAATATGTATTGAGCAACAAATCAGCATTAGAATGATTTCTGAAGGATCATGTGACTGAAGGCTGGAGTAATGATGCTGAAAATTCAGCTTTGCGTCACAAGAATAAATTTTTATATATTAAAACAACAAAACAGCATTTTAAAAGGTAATAATATTTCATAATATAACTGCTTTCTATGTATGTTTGCTCAAATAAATACATCCTTGGTGAAAAGGAGAGACTTATTTCAAAAATATTAATAACTATCATTAACCCCAAACATTTGAAAAACAAAAAAATATTCCAAATGCTTAAAATTTGATGAGATAGCCGCTCAATTTGAAGTATCATTCATTTCTATAGTGCAAAAAGTTTCAGCAATGACTCTCATATAGATATATTCCTGTCATAATAGCATAATAACTGTTTGTGTCTCTGTGTGTGTGTGTGTGTGTTTGTGTGTAGCTGGGAGGTGTTGCGATTTCTCCTGTCAAACCTGCGCTGGTGGATGGAGGAGTACAGATTTGATGGATTCAGATTTGATGGAGTGACGTCTATGCTCTACCATCACCACGGGATCGGTATGTCCATGGAGAGTTGAGCACGCAATGTTCTTTACTTAGAATTACTGCACAATAAACAACCTTCTACCGCTGTGAATGTCACAGGCTCTTATTGTAGAACAGGTAGAAAAGCATTTTGGAAGAGCACCCATTCCAAGGGCAGTTTCAGTAGACTGCGAACATGTTACGTAAACTCTCATAAATGAACGGAATTAAGCAGGAAAAGCATGTGATACAAGTTCTTTCAAGCAGGAAATTAATTACACAAGTAGTGTGGCAAAGGTTACACTGGCATTTTTCTCTCTTCTTTTTAATTTTGTACCAGTGATGCTGCTAATGATTTTCGGTAGGTTTTCAAAGATGGCTTTGAATAAAATCTACTTTGTTTTAATGAAACATGACATTAGATTCACAAAAAAAGGGTTTCTTTGTAGCTCTTTTAAAATGAGTTGTGTGTAATTGCAAATTAATTATTATTCAAATGTAACCATCAGCTTTGGAATCTGATTTCATCTATATGTTCTCTGATTGTCAGGGATCAGGATTTTCCGGGGATTATGCAGAATACTTTGGACTCCAAGTAGATGAGGATTCTCTTGTCTACCTCATGTTGGCAAACCATATTTTGCACACCCTCTATCCGGACTGCATCACTATTGCAGAGGTAAGCTGTATGTCGTTTTCTGAAATGCATTTAACGTAGAAGCTCCCAACTGCATGAAGAGTATTCTGAAATGTTAGCTCAGCAGTTCTTGAACTGAATTGCTGCTTCTGTTCTTATTCTTCTGTTTTGAGATGACAGTGATTTAACATCGATGTCGTAGTTCCCATCAGCCATGGCTTATACTGCAACAATATGACTGTATTCAAACAGGTTTCCTAGATACTCCGCATAAGACTTCAGCTCTGTTTCAAATTTTCTGAAGCATGCAATAGCTTTTGTGTGAGAAAAAGATGATATTCTAGTCTAGCTCTTGTGCGGTCTTTATTTGTGAATCACACTCATGGTCTTCGAAAAGTGACCGACCATCTGAAATTGTAACTTTTTAGGATTCAGAAATCAATCTAATATGCTGATTTATTGCTCAAGAAACATTTCTTATTAATATCAATGTTGAAAACAGTCATGTTGCTTAATATATTTTTGTGGAAACTATGATACATTTACATTTTACATCTTTGAAAGTACAAAAGAGCAGCATATATTTTAAATATACTGTATTAAGTTTTTTTTATAAATTCTTTACTTACACTTTCAGTAATGATCAGTTGCATCCTTGATGAATAAAAGCATAATTTCTTCCAAAAATGAAAGGAAAAAAAATCGAACTCACTGATCTCAAACTTTTGAAGCGTTTTGAAGTCCCCGTATAAATGTATTTGTATTTTTAATACAATATTTTATATTACTATTAAAATAATGTTTAATATTACATTAGAGGCAACAACATATACAGTAATGAAGTATAATTAAATACAATTTAAAGTCATTGTGAATTTTTTGTTTGCAACTTGTTTTACTTCAATAAACTGACATCATTTAAATGTTTGATAAAAAAGGAAATTGATTGGATATTAAAAAGTGACCATTAACTATCAGAAACAATTTATGTGCATAATGATTTCTGGAATATCAAGTGTTAACAACACTAGTGCAGTGTGTCATGTGCAAAAGCACAAATGAGATCTGAAGATGATCAGTGAATAACAGTTTGAATCGTGGCGTGTACATTTTTGGGTGAACTGTTCCTTTAAGATAAAAGGAGTCTCTCTTTCTGTACTGGCTACTCTCTTCAGAATATGCAGCAGGATCATCCGAAATGACCATAGTACCTTTAGTCATGGCTCGATAACCTTAATCTTGTCAACAGCGACACTGTATCCCAACTCCACAAAGACAGAATTAACCTTCCGAGTCAACGGGACACAGTGCATTAAATTAGCACTCAGTGGCTCTGTCTAAAACCATGATTAATGAGACCACTTACTTTTTACTTACTTTGTTCAGTGTTTTGTAATTAGTGGACAACGCCCACCAGAGATATCATCTAATTCTCTTTTATGAGCTCCATTGATAGAGCTGGACTGTGAATGCTTAGGTTTGCTTACATTGCAGGAAACAATTAAATAGCATAAAAACAGACTACAAATATAACAAAAACTAGGACCACAGCTACTTTTTGTATTCAGCGGTTAATTCAATTTTGCACAGCGCTGCATATTATGTGATACCCTGCAGAAAAGACTAGCATGGCTGGAGACCACTGGTAATCTAGTCAACAAAATTAGTGGCAAAAATTGATGAGTTTTTTTTTTTTTTGTCAGCAATAACACATTTGGCTGGTCATGTGATCCCAACATGTCGGCCCCCCATGAGGCGACCCACTCTGTGAATATAAATACATTAACTTTTATTAGGCCTGATTTGACTGGAGTCATCATTACATTTTAATTTCTCATTAGACATTCTACTCCTTGTATAACAATAAATTATCAAAATTACCATGTGCATGTAAGTTTAGCTGTTTAAATATGGCTTCAGAAGAAAATGTAACTTTTTGCCATTTTGAGCTTCACAGACTCGGATATTCTTCAAAGCAGGGTATTCAATTAAAGCTCCAAAAGGTCCAGTCTTGATATTTCCTTCCCAGCGGAGGTCCACACAATACTTTTTTGGAGCAGTTATAAATTTCAATCTGGGCAGCAGTAATACTTCGTTAAAAAATAAAAATAGTCATCAAAGATGAGGATATTGGGCCTTGAAAGCCAAAGTAATCCAGTCTGATAATTGTTGTACAAACGAATTAAAACATTTGATCAGTTGAGTCCAATTGAATGTGGATATTAAAAGGTAGATCTGATGTTTTATCTGGTTATTATTATATATTAAGTCATTTTTATATTTTGCTTAGTTAAAATAAGTTTGAACTAAAACAAGCAAACGGCGTAATACATAATCATAATAAAAATCAAAATAACTAAATAATCTCATAACATCAAAATGTGGTGCATCATTAAGCAATGTAGTCATAAACATAGATTACACATATAATCTAACATTTATGTAAAAGTAGTTTATGTATTTTCTGAGTTGTCATTTTCTGCAGTGTTTTAGTAAGAGAGAATGCACGGCTAGCTCTGCATTGAACAATGTTGATGCATGACGCGGAGGACAAGAACCACCCGACACGAAGCGGAGTGCACATTTAAAGCATTTAATGATGTTTGCAGTGCAGTGTTTGACCGGAAGGGTAAAAAATAGTTATTTTTGTCGGTTACGGCTCGTTAGCTCTAGCATTCTGCTCTCTTCACATCAGACACAGAGATGAAATAGTGTGTAAGAGCACATTCATTTGAATGTGTTTTAGCATTTGTTTGAATTAATGATCGAGAGATGGAAGACAGTTGTGTGTGTGTTATCTGCGTCTGCTTGTCTCTTTCTACGAATAATGAAACCGTTTTTAGTTGCTATGGAATTTTTTTTTATTTGTATTTGTTTAATTTTTATTTAACAGGGACAATGGACAGTCAAAGACTGCCCCAGAATTCGCTACAGAGCTTAATTTAATCTGCTGTCTCTAGGCAGGAGAGTACCAAAACACATTATGTAACAAAAACATCAATGTAATAGTATGTACAATAAACCAATCCAAGTTACTACAATATATCCCCCTATAAATACTAAAGAAATCACCCTATAATAAAAAAGACTGTAATAATTTCAAAACACAAGGTTATTCAATGATTACAAACCTGACTTATATTTGCAAAAATAGGACACATATTATTTGGTAAATTATTCCAATTATCAAGAGCTCTTACAGAAAAAGCAGAATGACCAAAATCAGTAACTCTAAACTGCGCTGCACAGTCACCTCTTGTCGACGCTCTTGTTTGTCTTATATTTTCAGTATGTGAATACACAAGGAATAACCAATAAACAATTTTGTACATTAAACAACATTTGTAGAATATAAAATTGTCAAAAGTGAAAAAAGTACATTTATAAAAGAAAGATTATTTGTGTTAGGTGTCTTGTCAAATACTTTTAAAGCATGTTTATAAAGGTCTTATAAAGTATATACATGTCTAAAGGCCCGATCCCACCAAGGACGATAACTATAAAGATATAGTTCTGAAACGCGTTCAGTCCACACCACAGCTAAAATACTAAAGGCACAGAGAAACGATATTGTGAGAATCCTTAGAACTAATTTTTTTTTACAGCTGATGAATGATACAAACATTGACACCCAATCAGAATCCATCCTGCTATAACGTGCATCAGAATTTAAAGCAGCAGATGATCGTGCTCTTAGAATAAACAGACAATATCATCCACTGGTGTGGACGCTAATATCTTCTTTAAAGTTATCGTTCTTGGTGCGAGCGGGGCTTAAGAGTAGATTTCCCTGATTGTGACCATGAAGTAATACAAAAAAGATCAAAGGATGCAAAAATAATCTTGCAGCTTCTATTGGAAGTTTACCTCACTGCATAAACTTTTTTTTTCGAATGTGCTTTTCAATTGCTAAATGAGTCTAAAATAGCAATATATTTAAAATCCACAAGTTTTCAGTTTAGTGATCCAGTATCTAGGCTTTTTTAGTAATAATAATCGCAGGCCAGCATTGACAACAAGTTCCTGTGCTCCTGAATGTTTCTGTGTGTGCACAGCACGATCTGTGATCTCTGACCTCTCTCTCTGTGCATGTGTGTGTGTGTGTGTGTGCATTAAAGCAGCACATTAATATAGAATGGTGATTAAACTGACTTGAAACTACCTGACTACCTGTGCATAAAATGGTTTTAATGCACACCTGCCAACTATTCAGAATCCAGTATTCAGACAGACCATGGTATAAGTGAAAATATCTAATTTTGCTGCTCACCATATTTCTGTTACAGTTAAAATAACCACGGCACCTGCAGCTCTTGTAGCACTTCCCGTTGTTAGCAGCAACACACACAGGGCAGAAACGGCTTGAATAAAGTCTTTGGCTCTAAATATAATCACCCTCAGGCCATCCAAGATATAGTTGAGTTTGTTTCTTCAACAGATTTGGAGAAATGCAGCATTGCATCACTTGCTCACCAATGGATCCTCTGCAGTGAATGGGTGCCGTCGGAATGAGAGTCCAAAGTGATGCAATGCTAAATTTCTCCAAATCTATTCAGATGAAGAAACAAACTTTAATTTTTGGGTGAACTATTCTTTTAAATCTAACCTCTACATATTGTTGTGTTTAAGAAATTCATTCTTTTTTAAGGATGTGTCCGGTATGCCCACCCTTTGCCGTCCAATCCAAGAAGGAGGTATGGGTTTCGACTACCGCCTGGCCATGGCCATTCCAGACAAATGGATTCAAGTGAGTGTTCTTCTAATATGAAGTGATGAATAACATAAAAGAGAATTTACTATTAGCTCAATTATGTTCAACACACATGCAACTACTGTACAGTCCTACTGTAAGTGTAACCGTCCTCCCATTCCAATATATTCCCTCCGGATGGTGCCAGTTTGTTTGAGCCGGCTAAGTGTCTCATTCATCACACACTTGTCCTGCTTGTAATTCCGAAGCAAAACGTGTTTCAATCTTTTTCTCGGGAATTAGATTTGAATATACAGTATCCAGAACCTACTCCAAATCTAGACTGACAACCAGCGGATCAGATAAATAGGGCGCATCTCAATTTTACGGCCAGATATGTATTAATAGTGTCATGCTCTTGGAAACTAGGATGCGTTCAATACTCGCTGTAATGTTTTTCAGTCTTTTTTGTGAGTGTGCATAATTAAAAGTATAATTATGGGCAGTTCTTCAATCAGTTTTTCTTAATTAGGGTTTCTTCTGTGAGTTGATCTAAAGCATGCCTTTGTTCTGCGCTGTTTCTGTGGGTATGCATATTAATGAAGGTCTTCTCATTATGGATAAATGTATATGGAGATTTTGGGATTCTTTTCTTGGCAGCAGCGCAAGGCAAAGCACATCTATCTGACTGATCAGAGAGTCGCAGTTGCAAACTATCAGTTTGAAATCTTTATTTTAGTGGTTTCTTATATCAGTTAACCACTTTGACCTCTCGCAGGGTTTAGCCAGATGTAATAATTACAGGGTTTCTGCCAGTTTTATCAGAAATTCATCGAAAATTCTGTGTCATCTGAAGTTATTAGAAAGAAAAATTTGGTTCATTCCACTTTTCTCTGGAAACCTCAAGTGGTCACAACTTATCTTGAAGACGCATCTACGCAGTGTCATATTGTTGGTATTTTACTTTGAATCCATTTCACTTTCATTCATAATTCATTAAAATGATAACTACAGAAAATGATTTGCTTGGTCCTTTAAATGATTCAAATATTTGCTTACAATCTTAATATCTCGGTGTGGTATCAGTATAAATGTACAATTTACAATAAATAGCTTTACTTTAAAGAATAGTGACAATTAGATGATTCAATATTTTTAGTTACACTGTCATTCAAAAGTCGATAATATTTGTAAAAAATGTTTTTGATAGTCTCTCATGCTTACTAAGCTGCATTTATTTGATTCAAAATACAGCAATATTGTGAAATATTATTTTAATTTAAAATAAGTTTTCTATTTTGATTATATTCTAAGATTTAATTTATTCCTGTGATTTTAAAGCTGAATTTTCAGCATCAGTACTCCATTCTTTAGTGTCACGTGATATTTCCGGAATTATTCAAAAATGCTGATTTTCTGCTCAAGAAACATCTTATCATGTTAAAAAACAGTGCTGTGTATATATATATATATATTTTTTTTTTTGTAGAAACCATAATATATTTTTTCCAATATTCTTTGATGAATAGAAAGTTAAAAAGAACAGCATTTGTTTTAAATATAACTTTTGTAACATTATAAATGTCTTTACTGTCGCATTTGATTAATTTATTGTGGCCTTGCTGAATAATAAAAGTATTAATTAATTAAAAAAAAATCTTCCTGACACCAACATTTTGAATAACTGTATGTTTTTGTAAAACAGTGACAGTTACTGTATATGAAATCAAAACGGTGTTATGCATGATTCAGAAAATGTGTAGTTTACATCTAGTATGCATCTAAGATCATATTGAGTTATGAATTACAATTTACTCTTTGGAGAAAAAATAGGTTTAATTTATTAACATTATGACATTATTCACATTGTTGTCCATAAAAGATCATAAAATTATATGAAGATTGTTTTAATTTATGTTTGTTCATTGAAACATCCAGTTCATACAAGGTTCTTTTCTCTTGTATTTTGTAACTTTCCTCTCCGCGTTCCTGTCTACCTTGACAGTCTTATACTGTAAAAGCAATAAAAGAAGTGTGTGTGCCCTGTACACTGCAGGGGTGACTGTTGGCGCTGAGCGCACTGCCTCCATGGAGAATCGTCTTGCATTGCTAAACAAGGCTACCCAGAATACAGGGCTTTTTAGCAGACCAGCAGCATCGGCCGCATGCTTCTCTTCGCCCCGGATGACCCCCTGCGGCTCCGCTCCAGCAGACTGATTCAGTGCTGCACTCTCCGCACACAAAGGTGTCCACTTCACTGACTCAGGATCAGTGTTTAGAGTGGCATAAAGGCTGCTGCTTGCTGGTTTTTTAACATTAGCTTTTTTCATACAACGTTGCCCAGCATGCGATATGTATTTGGGGCTTTTCATCCGACACCGCTATCGATTTCGTTCTGCGTTGGGGTACCGATGAGGCTGCACTTTGAGGGCTCTCGGATGACTTGAAGTTTGTGTGAGGAAAAGAAAGGAGTGCACACAGATGTGCGCAGATGAGCGTGCGACTCATATTTATGTATATGAGCCAATATATTTTTGACAGGGAAGGTTGAGATGGTCCCCTGCTCCGAGGTCTGTCAAAAAACAACAACAATTATTCTAGATGCGCTGAATCTCACAAAGACAGAAGCAACATGGTTCATACTGTACCTCAATTAAATAAATATAATAATAATAATAAATATGGTAATAAATTATATTAATAGATAATTAATAATAATAATATTTTTTGTTGTTATTATTAGTAGTATCAATACTACTACTACTAATAATAATAATAGCAATAAACAATAACAACAACAACAATAATAATACTAATAACAATTATCATTATTAGTAGTATTATTATTATTATTATTATTGTGGTTGTTGTTTGTTGTTCATTTAATGGGAAATGAATATGCTTATGTGTAGTAATGATACACACAATATACCCACACTCTTTAATAATATACACAAACAAAAACATATTTTGCATCATGTTTCTGAGAATTATTGTCAATATATAGTCCAACACTATATATATATATATATATATATATATGTGTGAGATCATATTAAAATAAGTAAATATATACTTTTTAATTAAACCTATATACACATATAATAAATAAAGAATCATAAATGCAATTATATATTTCTTATCATTTATTTATTGTTTATGACTTATATATGTATATTCATATGAATATGTATATAGCAACACAAAATTGCATATTACAGTGTATGTGTGGATACCTTTTTACTACAGTAATAATTTTTTTTAAATTTTTTTTTTTTTAAAGGGACCATGCACAATTTTAACATATGTTTATATTTCATGCATTGTGCCGAATTTAGCCAGTGGCTAGTTTTCATTCGCAGTCCCTCGGTAGGTAATCAAACACAAATGAACATAAAAAAAACAGAACAACAAACACATTCAGTACAGTGATACTTATACGCATCCTGTCAGAGCCAATAAAGAACAGTTAAAAATAATTTTCAATTGCAATTAGACCTCGGCCTACAGTGTTTACAGATTTGATTTGAGTTGACTTTAAATAAGATTTT
This sequence comes from Ptychobarbus kaznakovi, assembly GCA_027422405.1. Taxonomy (NCBI): domain Eukaryota; kingdom Metazoa; phylum Chordata; class Actinopteri; order Cypriniformes; family Cyprinidae; genus Ptychobarbus; species Ptychobarbus kaznakovi. The sequence continues at coordinate 7,219,202 of CM049813.1, forward strand.
AGTTTTATTTTAAACATTTCAATAGATTTGCACATCCTCACGTCTTCTGGTAGAGTGTTCCATTGAATAATTAGCCTGGTAATACCAAACTCTGCTACTTCGCTTTGCTGGAAGGGCATAATTGAATGAGGGGGGCGCTTGTCTGAAGTTTAAAATCATTGGTGTACCCGTAAGCCAATCATATAATGTTTGGTTATGACATATGTTATGCACCGGCTCAGCCGCCTCGAACTTCCGCTGTAAGCACAGGTGTGCGGCAAAAACAATTTGTATAAAATTAAATATTAAATTAATATTTGACAGTAGAGACAAACAAGAAAATATTTGCAGCCAACTGTCAAAGTTAGGATTAGTTCTGTTAAACACAGCTCTTCGTTCATTTTGAGTCTGTCGGAAATGCTGCAACTTAATTGCAAGATTACAGCATGACATGGCAATATTCAAGGACTGGAAAATAAAGGAGACACTGACCTGTTTCTCGCTGACGATCGGTAACGATTGATAAATTAAACTTTTCCCAAAACCTGTCGGGAGTAGGGCCAAAATATCACCTCCATTCAAAATGTGAACCAAACACTCTTCTTGTTTGGGCTTCAGTTGGCAAATGCCGGGAATATTCTCCACAACAGAGCACATAGCATCCCGTGTTTCCATGTCCGCTGTCGATTTAGATTTCCCTAACCTAAACTACAGTCTTAAATTCGGCGCTTAGCGTCTACGTCCCGGCTGTATGAAGTCTGACGTAGTCAGGCTATTGAATAATAGCTTTCATTGAGAAAGCGATAATCAGACGACCCAGAAGCGACTGAAATTGATGAAGTACGAAGTCTGATGTAGTCAGGCTATTGAATAATAGCTTTCATGAGAAAGACGAAAGAACTGAAGGGGCCAAACCATTTTACATTTTATATACCATACACAAATAACAAAAAAAAAACACTAAAATGATCAAACACTTGTATTTCTCCAAGTCCCTACAGTGATGATATTGCTTAGGCTTTTTGTCCAGAGTTTTTAAAGTCTGTTTGTACAGAGATTTTACAGGTTTAATAACAGTTTCTCCTGCTTGACCCCAACATGTCAGACAATATGACAGATGAGAAAATATTGTAGCATGCATAAAAGTCTTGACTACATCAACGGGTAGACATTGTCTCATTTGTCTGAAGTTTATCAAGTTATATTTTGTTGTCCTCACCAGTTTCTTTACATGTTTTTTTTTAAACTGAGATTTGGATCCAGTGTTAAACCGAGATAAATAAACTCAGTAACTATTTTATCTTTTTCACCATTTATAAAAACAAATCTGCATTAGAAGGACATTTATTTAGATAAAAAACATCCCTTTTGTTTTACCAGTGTTCAAGGTAAGACACATGAGAAAATGAGAAAATATTTTTAATAGTAATATTCATTAATATTTTAACCTAGTATTATTATTGTTATAATACAATGATATAATACAATGTTTATATATATATATATATATATATATATATATATATATATATTAGTAATGTATTTAATTGTCATAAAAATAATGCAACTGTGAAAGTCTTTATGGTCATAAAAAAATATACTTCTGTTTTTTGAGCATAGCATATATTCTTTAGGAGTGAAATATAACCTGGACTTCTCCTTGCCAGGTTTTGTGAGTTTACCTTAAAAGAGTACAAGCTGATAGTTGTTATTCCAGTGGGGCGGCACTGCCTGCAGAAACACACATCCCAGCCCTGCTTTTAACGTCACCCAACCTGTCTGATTAATCCGACCTCTGAGCCCACACTGGCAACCCGACTACATCCGAGAAATTTAGATGTCCTAATAAAAGAAGCAGATAAGGCTTGTAGCACAAGTTTGCCTGATTGTATCTGATTACCACTCCAAAACGCTGTCACTTTCAATGGATAGCATAACAAAAGCCCTCTAATTTAGCCAGTGCCCTTCTGTCCGAGTCCAACAAATTGAAATGTAATGGAAACAATTAGTGCTATTGAAGAATGCCTCGCATGCTGCCGAGAACAACGAGAGACCGAACCTCGGCCCTGTTTCCCAGCTGAACATACAAATTAACTTACGACTGGTCTGAAGTCACCTCTGTCTGCGGTGCTCTCCATTTCACGCTATTTGCTCTTATATAATAGTCCATTAAAGAGAGAGTTCATCTAAAAATTTAAATTCTACATTATTCATCAATATTTACTCACCCTCAGGTCTTTCCATGAAACACACACACACACACACCACACACACACACACACACACACACACACACACACACACACACAAATAAGCAGAAATCAAGGTTGCGGTGAGGAACATGGAAATGAAGGAAGCTGATTCTTGGAGGATTTCTAAGCAAAAATGTCAAGCTTAAAAAAAAAGACTTGCATTAACTCTACTGTATTATTTGAGCTGTAAAGTGCTTTAAAACATAATTTGTACAGTGTTTGGGTTTAATACATTGTTGTCATGGCAAAAGTTGCAAAATTGTGTATACTTTTTTGTGTTAGAGATTACATTTGTCACACTAAAATCATGTTAACACAAGTTAGTTATGTGGCTGTTTTATTAAAACCGAGAATATAATAATGCTTAAAGTTTTGCGACTTGTCCATTTTAAGCGCTTCACAGTAACACTGGTTTATTGTTGTTTTTGTTTAAAAAAAATAAAAAAATGATATTAAAGCGGTAATTAATTTATGTGGTAATCAACGTTATGCCACAAATGTTACATACTAATCTTTCAAATAGACATTGTTTATTAACAAACCGCATATTTGAAGTCTAAACAACTATATTCTGGTAGAAATCGACCGATATATCGGTTTACCGATATTTTTCCCGGTATTTAAGCATTTTACCATAATCGGATATCGTTTTGTAAAAAAAAATTATAATTTTTTTATTTTATTTTTTTGTCACATACACAATTATACAGAGTATAACCAGCAGTGAAATGTGTTCTCTGCATTTAACCCATCCAAGTGCACACACACTTGGAGCAGTGGGCAGCCGACGCTGCGGCGCCCGGGGAGCAGTTGGGGGTTCGGTGCCTTGCTCAAGGGTCTCACCTCAGTCGTGGACAATTCCTGCCGAGCCGAGATTCGAACCCACAACCTCGGGTTACAAGTCCATTTCTCCATTTGAAAACATTAGACATTCTTTTGCTTATTGTTAATATCAGTGTTGCTTATGATGCTTTTTATAAATAAAATGTTTTATTGTTGTAATTTGAAGATTAAATTTTACATGAAAGAATGTTAATTTTCAACAGTTTTTTGTTGTTGTGCAAATAAGTATGACTGAAAGGAGGAAAAACCAATATCGGTAGAATGGACTTACTTCAAAGTTATTTACTTTACATTATTTATAAAATGTGGGCAGTAAATAAATATCGGTTCTGCATCATCGGTTATGGAAATATCGGTTGATCACTAATTTTGGTTTTAAAAAAAAATCAATATCGGTTATAAAAAATCATAAAACATCATTGATGGCCATCTGCCAGTGGTTGACATTACTTAAAAACCTTGCTTGCAATTAAAGACATTACATTAATTATATAATTAATGTAATTAATTATATGAATTGGGCAGCCTAAACATTTGGCTTTCTGTGTAGCAGCGCAAAAGTTGCTTTGGATAAAAAAGTGGAGTGCATACAAGCATAAATGTAAATGTTAGATTGCTCAGCACTGAAAAGATAAGCAGTGCTCTTTGTAAAAAACTGTTATCAGCCAATCTGGAAAGATTCAAGTACAGTTTCAGCCAATCAGATTCAAGTACCAGTAAAAAACTGTTGTATCAAATAAATAAGTGTATATATAAGTTAAACAGGTTTGGAATGACATGAGCGTGAATAAATAATGTCATAATTTTTATTTTTGGGTGCCTTTAATGGCATTATTTGTAGATGTGAAAACACATCTCAGAAGTCATTGCGATGCCTTTATGCAGATGCGACCCAGATTTACATCCCTCACAATGCTGTGACTCATGTTCTCACCAGTCACTGGGTTTTTATGTTGCTCTGCAATTGTGCATTACATCAAATCATTTATTTGGCTTTCTGTGTCAATAAGATGGGGTCACGAGAGAGTTCTCACTCAAAGGAGAGACTGATCTAATCTACAATCAGACAGAAATTAAACTGCCAGATGATAATTGAGGGGAAGCTGTGTGGTATGTAAGGCCAGGAGATAAACCGAGAAGAAGCGTTTCCCATCTGGCCCTCTGCACCTCACAGTGATTAGGGGTTGCATTTCCCAGCATCCTGCATTTTGGGACTCGTCCTCTCTCATTTGGTTAATGGTGCTCCATTGACTTAAGAGTCTAAAGCAGACTGTATTTTTAGGACTGTCTATTAATTGCATTCAAAGTACTGAAATGTATATAAAAAAAAAACATAATGCCTCCTGACTCAGATGATTCATAATAAGGTATATTACTTCCATCTGAGACATTAAAGCTTACAATACTGCCTGTGTGTCCCCATTTGGTAATGTAATCACATATTCACCATTGGAGGGACAATATGTAACATTGTTACATGAATCAACTTTTTAAAAACCCATATTGGTCGATTACAAATTTGTATTTTGTGGGTTATGTTTACATTTACATGTATGCATTTAGCAGACGCTTTTATCCAAAGCGACTTACAGTGCATTCAGGCTATACATGTGTGTTCCCTGGGAATTGAACCCACAACCTTTTGCGCTGCTAACGCAATGCTCTACCACTGAGCCACAGGAACACTGTGTAAAATCCTAAATGTGAATGATCATCACAAATTGCCCCTTACCTCAAAACACACTTAGATTGTCTTAAAATACAACTGTCAAGGCACTTAAACATGTGGGATGTGATAAATGGCCAAAGATTATGGTCTGTTTATTATAAAGCATCACAGGAATTTCACATCCTGAAAGATTCAAATGATTTCTGACGCTGGTAGTAGAAGAACAATAAATCTAATAGTTTTAGATTATAATATTATTAGGTTCTAATAGAGTTGTGGGTGTAATTATACAGGAATAAGACTCACTACATTCACATTTTATGTGTGTGACCAATATACTGGGATGAAGTGATCAGACAGACACACTTTTGTTTTAATCTAATTCACAAGTTTGAAGTGCACTTCGATCATTTCCTCTGTGAATAAAACGTCAAGCTTTGAAGCAGATAATAAAGACTTAGCCTAAACTTAGCTTAAAGAATTCAAGAAGTCAAAGATTGCGAGAAACTTTCATAAAAATATATAAAATGGAGAAAATAGCAAAGTTTACATGGTAATGTCTTAATAAAAGTTGAATTATTATTATTATTAATACTATTTCTATGCTACTATATAAATACTATACTATTTTACACTTTTGGTTGTTTAAAATTTAAGTTTATTTAAATGTATTTATTTAAACTTAAACATTGTTTAACTAAAAGAGGAAAAGTTTTACTTTATTATTATTAAGATGACAGTGAGAAATACAGATCATAAATCATGGAATATATAATGTAAAAAAGGGGACATTAGAAGACTATAAACTAAAGTTTAAAATGAGAAATAATAATATTGTTGTTTGTTATTTATGTAAGTGTATAATATTATCATTATTATTACAGGCTTATGTTCAGAGAGATGGGAATACAGCAAACAATATATTGACTTCTAAAGCTATTTTCTGTCTATTCAGTGCTTTACTAGTCTGCCATCATGAAAACGCTTTATTAGCAATTATCTTAATTTTCCCAGATGATATTGACATGGAATATGCATGCAATAAATGAACACCACAAAATGAGAACAGTGTGGTGTTTGTGGAATTAAAGTATATGCAAATTAATTAACAAACATACAAACAAATGCATAAGTGATGTGATTAATCCTAATGAATCATTTTGATCTGTTGTCAGCCTTACCATATTTAAATACAATTCTTATATTGTGTGTCTTATACGTTGTTTGTTTGTCCTGTTGTGTGGTTCTGTTTGGCCATTATTCGAGTTCTGTAACCTGTAATCGACATAAACACTGTTATACACCAGCCTGCAACAGGTTTGTTTAAATATAAGATGTTTTAAAGGTGCCATATCGTGTGATTCAAAGGTTTCCCGAACAGACATATCCCCTCAGAACAAACCCTGAGCGATAAATGAAGCGATGGCTGAAGATGAAGAGCGATGGCTTTCAGTTCTCATTTCAGCAGACTCTTCATTGCAGCGGTAGTGACGCTTAAAACACCCCGGCCTTTTCTTGTCTCTCCATTGATTGTTTGGCTGTGGGCTAATATAAAGGTTTTCCTGCATGTCAGTCACCTGTCAGACGCAATCTCACCCAGCACATGGCTGACTGTCACTCTCATGGTGGACTTCCCTCGCTGCTGTCAGTCAGTCTGCTGCACAGGGGGCCCGAGAGGTGTGTGTGTGTGTGTGTGTGTGTGTGTGTGTGTGTGTGTGTGTGTGTGTGTGTGTGTGTGTGTGTGTGTGTGTGTGTGTGTGTGTGTGTGTGTGTGTGTGTGTGTGTGTGTGTGTGTGTGTGTGTGTGTGTGTGTGTGTGTGTGTGTGTGTGTGTGTGTGTGTGTGTGTGTGTGTGTGTGTGTGTGTGTGTGTGTGTGTGTGTGTGTGTGTGTGTGTGTGTGTGTGTGTGTGTGTTGTGAAGACACAACGAGAACAGATCGCCATGAGTGATGTGAGGAATACAAAAAAGTATTTCCTCCATCATTTGCCGCTGGAAAGTTGCTGATGTGTAGATCTGGATGCTTTTGTCAGTAAAACTACAGACAACAGTGTGTTTTTACTGTAAAGGACTTTTCTCTGTCAGGTGCTGCTTTTTATCTTGAAATTGTATCGTTTGGGATTGTTTCTCTTGTGAAAAAAGAGCACTTCAACATATTTGTTAAAACATAATAACAGAAATAATAATGAAAAGGTGAGGTCTCTTCTACTCATCAAGGCTGTATTTATTTGATAAAAAATACAGAAAATAAATAAATAAGAGTTTTTTACTTTAATTTTCTCACGGCTTTGAGAGAAAAAAAACATACATAGACAAAACCAAATTAAACCCTGCGGCTCGTGGCGATACATTGAGGTCTAAAGACACGAAACAATCAGTCTGTGCAAGAAACTGAACAGTACTTATAGTGTTTTTTTTTACCTCTGATCCGCCGCACTGTCCAACCGTCCTGAGCGCATTCACAACAGCCGGTGCTTGATGCATCATCTTATTCTTCTTCTTGCTTTACGGTGGATTGTAGACTTATAAGTGCATTACCGCCACCTATCTCTCAAATGGACCATTGACACTCTATCTACAATCTCAATTAGAAGTGTCAATGGTCCATACTTTTATTCAGAAAGGATGTGTTAAAGTGCCCCTATTATGGATTTTTGAAAATGACCTTTCATGCAGTGTGTAACACAGCTCTAAGTGAATGAAAACATTCTGCACAATCTTACATTTGAAAGTGTACCATGTGTAAAGTTGTTGTCTCTAAAAAGAAAGAGTCGACTCTGAATCATTGAAACGAGTTGTTTTTAAAACGAATCCCAAGCCGTTTCATGTTGACTTCAACATGAAACATTAGCATATTGCCCGCCCACTTGTTGGCATTTTCGCGTTAGTCTTAATGAAAATGCAAATTCATTCTTTGCCATTGTTTGCTTCTTCATTGTTCATTCTTCATTGTTTGTTTATTCATCAGAACAGATGTGGAGAAATTTGACATCACATCACTTGCTCACCAGTGGATCTTGTGCAGTGAATGGGTGCCGTCAGAATGAGAGTCCAAACAGCTGATAAAAACCTCACAATAATCCACACAACTCCAGTCCATCTTGTGAAGTTAAAAAAAAAAAAACTGCATGTTTGTAAGAAACAAATCCATCATTAAAGCATTTTAACTTTGAACTAGTGCTGTCAAATGATTAATCGCAGCCAAAATAAAAGATTTTGTTTACATAATATATGTGTGTGCACTGTGTATATTTATTATGTGTATATATATATATATATACATACTCTCACATACAGCATATATTTCGGAAATATTTACATGCATATACATTTATATACTTAGATTTTATATAAATATATTTAATATATAAACATAACATATTTTTTTAAGTATTTACATCCATGTGTTTGTGTATATATATATATATATACATATTACATAATATACACAGCACACACACATATATCATGTAAACAAAAACTTATTTTGCACTTTGCACTATTTTTGCACTTATTTTAAACTTAGAGAGCACTACTATAAACCATTACTTCTGACCAAAAATATCAGTCTAGAATCCATAATAATGCTTCTTCGAGTGAAACGTCCACTCTTACATCAAAATCTACTGACATACAGTATTTGTTTAGAACTCTTTGCCTTGCAAATAAAGCTTGGTTTGTGCATATTTCTTCCCTGATTCAGACGAGACCCTTTTTCACTGGAGAAAGCAACACTTTTCTAGCTGTTTTTGACTTCACAACATTAACTGATAGACTGGAGTCGTGTGGATTACTGTGGATTATTGTACTGTTTGTATCAGCTGTTTAGACTCTCATTCCGACGGCACCCATTCACTGCAGAGGATTCATTGGTGAGTAAGTGATGTAATGCTACATTTCTCCAAATCTGTTCTGATGAAGAAACAAACCCATCTACATTTTGGATGGCCTGAGTGTGAGTAAATGTTCAGCAAACTTTCATTCTTGGGTGAATTATTCCTTTTGATTCATTATATTATCACCAAGTACAGTTTATTAAAAATATTTTTTTAAGATATGAAGTACACTACAAATGCACATTCATTACAATTAAGTACACTACTTATTTTTTGTTCTCGTCTTATGAGGGTAGACATTTATTTTTGCACTCCAGAAGGTAGATGTTTGAATCACATCATGTTTTGGGGAATAGTCTGAGCTGCATTCATGACAGGTTTTCAGATTCGTGTTGGACACACTGTCCCCGAGTTTTCCCACGAGCTGAACATCTCTGTTCTGTTGCAGTTAAATCTTCTCACTGAAAGAGGCTGAGATGTGCGTACCGTCTCAGGGCTAAGGGTGAAAAGTAGAGTTGGAAGACATTTGAGTTAAAGTTGGATGATGAATTGTGGTGAGAAAAGTCTCAGGTTTAGGAGCGGAGGAGCGCTCTGTGCCAGAGACGTGACACGGATGTCAGAATAATGACTTCCTCACAGCGTTTATACATTAGCATACAGCTTTCCTGTTACCTCGCCATGTGATGCAGCGGAGTGTTTGAATGTTATTATCACATGGTGACATGTTTATTGGGATGGACCGTAAATATAAGATTGTCATTATTTTATTAATTCCATACATAAAAATAGTTAATAAGATTCTTCTGGGTAGGGTTTCACCAGCTGTTTATAAGGTCATACTAAGTAGTTAATAAGTTCTAGTTAGTTTTGGACCAATGCTACACCTAATTTGGATGTACCATTTGTTCTTGAAGCAAGATTTTAACAGTCATTTAAAATGATATTTACATGCATTGATCCAGTAAGCAGCCTTTAAAGGTTTATACAATAAGTGTTTAATAGATCATCACTAACAATTTAACCAATTTCAGTTATTAAACTTGTTTTGCCTCAGTTGTTAATGGTAATTAAACTTGCATTGGAATATATGTAAATATAACATATAATAATATAATACTCATAAATGTATAATATTTACATTTCCACACATATATGTATACATTTTATAATTAATGGGTACTTTAAGTAGTAGTTTATTTAAATATGTGAACAATATTAAGGAAATTGTGAAAAAAAAAATATTGACTTTTTTTTGCAAACGGATTTATCACTTATTTAAATGATTTAGAATGTTGTTAAATTTATATATTGGACTGTGTAAGTAAATACATTTTATGTAAATAAAAAGTACATTTTCATTTAAGAAAATGTGTAATATTTATATATTTTGCAAAGTTATTATTTGTTTGAATGATTAATACTTTATAAAGAATTGGTATTGGTACTTTTTTATTATTTATAATGTTATTAAATGTATATATTGGAGTATGTAAATAATATTCAAGAAATGCATTTTAAGAAAATGTGTACTATTTATGTTTTGCCAAATGTATTATTTCAGTTAATGCTTTATTAAGAACTTCGTATATTGAAATATGTAAATAATATTGAAGAAATTAGTTTAAGAAAACTGTGTAATATTTATGTTTAGCAAATGTATCATAAAATATTTTAATAATTGAATATTTTAATTATAATATCATTGTAATTATTCAATATTCAATCAGTATATTGAAAAGAGTAAATAATATTCAGGAAATGCATTTATTAATATGTTTAATATTTAATAATGTATTAATAATTATGCTGTTTGAAATACACATTTAGGAATTGTATTCAAGGAAATACTATAATATTTAATTAATTTCATTTTGCTAATTTGTTATAATATTCAGAAGCTGTTTTTAAATTAAACATCAGGTCTGTCCTGAGGAATCGCTGACAACTTTAAACATTGGTTAAACATTAAAATATTTAGTAGGTCATAATTGGATTAATGTGATGATAAAACATTTGAATATAATTGAACTTGAAAAATGACATTTGAGAGCTATGAGCCGAGGAAAAGATTTTCAATGACTTAAACTTCAGGTCTATCCTCAGTCTCAGACTAGCGTTTTGTTTGTGCTACACATTAGAAAAAAAATAGTAAGTGGAAAAGCTAGTATAAATCAAAATAAAAGGTGTAAAAATAAAAAGTGTAGTTAAATGAGCATCATTGCTACTTTTAGTTAGTTAGGGACACTTTCTCTGAAATTGTAAAGGGAGCAGTGCATTCTCAAAAACTGAGATGGGGAAAAATCAATAGTACTAAAATAAAATAAACAAGCTAACATTACGTTCCTAATCTCTTTCATAATCTCACTGTAGAGTGCATTACTGCCGTTTGATGGATTCATATACTGTAGAAATGGCGCCCAAGCTTCTAGAAAGAAAATGAAATCTGGCTTTCGGCTAGACCAACAAACCAGACAGACACCAGTGGATGTTTGTTCAAATAGCGAACAAATGACGAGAGAATAAGAATAAACAAGAAAGAATGAAAGACTTGTTCATGAAGTACTGAGAGATTTGTTTCTGCGCATTCACTAGTTTCCCATTTATTTATTTATTCCTTCTCTTCCATTCTCAGATCCTTAAGGAGTTCAAGGACGAAGACTGGAGCATGGGAAACATCGTGTTCACAATGACCAACAGACGATACGGCGAGAAATGCATCGCTTACGCCGAAAGCCACGACCAGGTACTGCCACCCGGAAGCCTTCATTCCTCCGGTGTAGAGTAAAGGATAGTAATCAATGTGTCATTGGGAATGGAAATTGGTGTCACAACAGGTTGTAGTCCTCTAGGGACGAGGGTGAAATGAGAAATTAACACATCCATTCTCTTTGTACACATTCTAACACCACGGCTAGAGCCAATTGTTGTTGTCATTGTTGTTTTTTCCCTGTCTTCCTTGCTTCTCTTAGTTTTTTCCTCTTTGTAGTATTTCCAAGGTCTGCGAATAATGATTGGTGCTACTCAATATGAGACACTTGAGTGAGTCTGAGTTGAAACGTGCTAAAACTAGTAAAACTTTACTTTGACACTTCATCAATGGACCAACTGTTTAGCATTGCAATAAAGTTTCAATCAGAATGGCAGATCCTATGTGAAACCGCATGGGATGTGTTCAAATATTAATGGACGTCGGGACCTTGGCTTAGTGGTTGCAACATACAGTACTAAGCTGTGGTGTTTCTATAGGAGGTTATTTTTTAATGTAACATATTTAAGTATATATTCAGGACATATGTCTATTTATTGATTGATTTTTCTATTTATTTATTTATTGCAAATTGATTTTTTTATTCAAATACAGTCTGCAACATTTACCTATTTACTTTGTCTAACTTTACTACTTCATTTCTGTCCTGTTTCTCATACTATCAATCCATAAAAGTGTGACAAAAAGGTCAAATTATTATTGGATGATGTTTGTTAAGTCAAACATCACTATTAAGGTCCTTGCACATGAGTCCGACATTTTGTATTGTAATTTGTTTTAAATTTACATATGCGTTTTTTTCAGTTTTTTTTTCTATTCGTCATCCTTTCCTATCAAAATGCTTGCTACGGATGTGAAAACGCAGAAAATCGAACCTGATCTGATTTTTTATGACAGATGAAAGTTTCGGAGGACGTATTTATTTTTTAACATGCAAAAGAATTTCGGACTCCGTGTGCAAAGACCTTTACTATCGCTCATACTTTGGATTATGGGTTTTTCGAAGCCAATCAATTTACAATTACACCTCTAATGGTAACATGCAGTTTTGCATAATTAAAATTAGGCCAGCATTCAGTCTTGTTTTTTTAGTGTCCCATGATGTTTTTGTGTAGAACCGGACAGTTTTTCCCCATTAACAAGTGCGACCAATCAAAAGCTATTCATCAACCAGCAAACATTTCACCTAATGTGAATTGAGTGCTCATGTTATTGATCTGCCGTTCTGTCAGGCTCTGGTGGGAGACAAAACTCTGGCCTTCTGGCTGATGGACAAGGATATGTACACCAACATGAGCGATTTGATTCCCATGAACTCCGTTATTGATCGGGGCATCCAGCTCCACAAGATGATCCGACTGCTTACCCACAGCTTGGGGGGAGAGGGCTACCTAAACTTCATGGGTGAGTCTTTGCATTCTATTTTTTTTTTAAACTGGTCCACATTTGGACTAGGGCTGCACGATGTGTCGCATGCGATATTTAATGCGCATCTTGTCAGTAAAGCCGGTCCTGTAATCAGCAGTAATTTCCATCACGTGCGTGATTTCACATGGAGCAGCATTTACCACACAGAGCCGTTGTTCACGGACAAGCTGCGCAAAACCACGTTCATTATCCATGGTGGTAAATGCTGCTCCATGTGAAATTACTGCTGATTACAGGACCGGCTTTACTGACAAGATGCGCATTAAATATTGCATGCGACATATCGTGCAGCCCTAATTTGGACATGCAGGATGTTGGTGGATTATCTTTACACAATGTATAAAAAAATAAAATAATTAGTCATAACAAAAGAAACAAATTTGCTTTGATAACGTTAGTCAAGGTTCCTTGCATAAAAACTGCTGTAATTTAGTTAGTGAGAAGATAGGTCTATACTTTGAACTTTTGTCTTTATTGTTGTTTGTCTTTTTGTTTTAGTTTTAGTTTTGTTTGTTTTTGCTTTGCTTTGTTTTTGTTTTGTTTTTTTGCTTTGACACTTTCCTTGAATTCAATGTGCCATTACTTTTCTTTAGCATTAGAGGCACATATCATGTTTTTGTTGTTATTGTTGTTGTTACAAGTATTAGATATGTTAGATAAACTGTTGTCTACCATAAAAGTATCATTAAAAAAGCTTTTGTTGTTTTTGATTTTTGTTCCCCGCATCAGAGGTATTGTTTTGTTTTTGTTTAGCCCTAGTTTTGTCTTTGTTACTGCCACTTTTGCAGCTTGTTTTTTATTATTTATTTATTTACATTTTTGTCTTTACTTCCTTGTACTTTTCAGTTTTTGTTGTATTTAATGGCTTTGTTTTAATTTCACACATGCCTTCAATTCTGAAACCTACATTATGTTTGCATAGTACATTGATTGTACTATATACACTTTACATTGTGCATTGATGAAGCTTAGGCTGAATGGGCTATCGGGAAATGTTAACCAGCTGGATTAGCCTTTTTTAGGAATTGTTTTAGCAAGCTCACATTCAGATCTTGCTCCATTCTGGTATTTAATTCCTCCTTCTCACAATCCAATCACTATTGTCTATCATTAATAGCTCCATTTTGGCTTGACACATCATCAGTTGATTCTTACAGCTATTTGTAATATTTATGAAGTGGTCATTATTACTGTAAGTGGTTGACGTCAGCTTGGTCAATAGTCAGCCCAAACAGTGTACTAGCCCCACCTGCTGACCAGGTGCTGACGCTGTACTGCCACATTACATACATTAACTCACCGGTTCCGTTTAAAAGAGACAGTCTTTTCCCCAGCCAAGGCTATATTCATATCACACACACAACCTAAACCCCACAGATTAGCTTGTGTTTGTGAGCATATGGGCATACTCATCCTTGATGCACACATGAGTGCTGTTATGGTTTACTGCTGTTCTTGTTCTTCCAATACCACTAACAGTAATGACAGCTACAGATATGGACTGCCTGATGTAGACACTTTCTACTCTTCACTTGTACTATATCTGTAAAAAGCTTTTGTCTGCTGACTGAAATTACTCTCCTTATGGCACTGAATATATATTTTTCAGTCGGTTAAGCCTCTGAAAGCCAAAGGCTAGAAGGAATGTAAAGAGACAGCTGGTATGTTTGCTCGCAAGAGAACATACTGGTTTAGCTCTCTAAAATATCTTCAGATGTGACATGCAGCCGTCATACTGAGAGATGTCAAAAATATGACTTTTTATAATGTTATTTTAAATGTGTTTATTTATTTGTTTGTTTATATTTTTATGTTTGTCAAAAACATGACAAAATATGACTTTATTTTATTTATTTGTTTAGTTATTTTGTGTTTTACCAAGGAGATCTCAAAAACAATATTTCGTTTTCTTTTTATTTGCACTGTTTTATGCCAAAGAGATGTCAGAAACATGACTTTTACTTTACTTTAGTACGGTCCAGGATGTAAAACAGTGACATGTAAAAGCGAATGCCCTCTATAGAGGACAAACTGAATTGTGGGGACCCAGGATCATTAAGATTTAACTGGACTTTAAATATTCCTCCCAATTAAACTTTTAGTGCAACAGGGATTAAGTACTACACATTATCCATATTTCTGACATGTTAATCCTGAAATAAATGACATAAAAACTAAATAATTAAAATATAATAAAAAGGTTCAAATTAATCATCAAATGGGAATTTTAGTTTTATGTCTAACTTATTGTCTGTTCAGTTTTTTTAAGTAAAATAAATAAATAAAGCCAACGCGAGAAGACAAAACAAAGAGGTAAATACAGGACGACGTGTCATGTCAATGGATCAATGGCTGTGAAGTCATTTAGCCAGTGCAAAGCAAGAACAAATTGTTTGAGCAAGCAAATCAATTTAAACTACCCACAACTCCACGAAGCCCATCTATTTATTCTCTAGTGGCAGAAAATGCTTGCAAACTAAAAGGCCACAAAGAGATGACGGCCATGTTTGCAATACAGAAAGAAGATCAGCGCTGTGAGGCAGAGGCTCGACATTATAACACACTCGCGAGGCGGCAATGAAACGGCTCAGTGGTTTCATCATTAAATCAGCAGGTGGAGAGTGAGATGAATGTACGCTTGACTTTCAGAGATGGAGGAAAACTTCTGGATCACCTTCAGAAGCGCAGAGCAACGACTGACTGTATTTCAGACTGCTCTTTTGATTAGTCACAACTGCTGCAGAATTCAGCAGAAGTAACATTGAGATAAAACGACCTGCCCAAATGTACTATTTGAAAAAAAACATTGAATGAATCCTTGTGAAAAAGAAGTGTGATTAATTGTATTTAATGTGCACGTCCGATCTTTTTTCAAATCTCTTTAAAAACCTGTACTTGCAGATAATATACAATTAAAGTAGGAAAGGCCACTTAAACCTTTTAATATATTTAAAATGTACTAAATTGCAATTATACAGGTTTCAATAAAATGACATTAGACGATAGCTATTTTATTTTACCAAGACTTCTTGTCATTACATTCAGCAGTATATTTAAATCATATTTAAAATGAAACTATGAGGTTGTTTCATGTAAAGAAGTTTCACTTTAAGTGGGTCAAAAAGCACTAGAAAGTTCAGCTTAATATACTATAATGATATTACTAGAAACTCTAGATGGCACAGGCTGATAGGTTCTAACTCTGTCTGATATAATCACATGATTATTGATCAGCTGATTGGTTTCAGCAGCCAATGAGCTTGCTGCTTATCATTCAAATACTTGGCTAGTGTTTGCTGTAGCAGTTTCAGCGCGCTTCAGAAGCCCTCCAGCTCCACCTGTATCGATCTGTTACAGGGTGATTTCATGTATGTTATACACGGGTTATTTCATATATGTTATATGTGCAGCAGCAGTATTTCCTATATGCTCACAGCAGCATGTTATGGATGTATTGGCATGATAATACATATAGCAATGTTAAAGTGTTTGTTCTTGGCGGAATAGATACTTTAACATTGCTATATGTATTATCATGCTAAACTCTCTGAGAGTTGTCATGAACATTGTTTATTTATATATTTATTTAAATGCATTCATGTCCTGCATTAAACAGTCTGTGTAAATGTGTCTAAATGACGCTTCTGTGCCACCTCTGCATTGCAAAGCCAAACTTTGTTGATACTGATTTCATTTGATTGAAATTGGTTAAATGTAAGAAACTGACATAAATTGAATTAGGTTTGAAAAATGGCCTCATAAAGGTTATTATAAAAAAATATATAAAAAAAATCAATTTAAACTTGGAAAAGGTCATTTCTGTTACTACTGCAAAACTAACCACGGCTCAGAATATGAAGAATATCAAAAGCCTTGGGGTTCAGCAGCCCACAGCAGTCCTGCCAAGATACCAGCACAATAACACACTCAGCAAAATATTGTTTAATTTTATCGTTATCGACAAAATTCCAGAAAATATCGAGATTTTTTTCCCCATTATCACACACCCCTATTGACAAAGCCAATTCACAGTAAATTTAGCTTAAAGATTGCTAATGTGAACACACATTAACACATAACCCAGAACAGATGAAAATATATAGATCTAGGTTTGTCAGATAATTAATATATTACCTCTGTTTCTCCTAGACAGAGCTGGAACAGAGGAGAATAAATACAAGAGACAGGCAAAGAGTGTTCAAACCTGAGAAATTGAGTGTGAGATAGAGGAAGGAAATGAGCGTAATTGACTGGGAGCTTGCTGTAGTCATGAAGTCCAAAGTCATTTCCTAAACAAATGGCTGCTGGCCTGTTTTGATATTTGTCATGATAAAGGCCCAAGTAACTGCATTTTCATTATAGGTTTATTTAACGTAAAGAGTGGGCTTGCTTTCAGCTCTAAATGTGTGTTGTGTTTGTGTAAGATGAAGGGGAGGATAAACTAAACTGATTGGTCTCTGAAAACGAGGTTGAATGTGATTCAGCTGTAGGTCATCGGGATTAATCCTGAATCACATTTTAAAAGGATCATCTCATCTAGCTCAGTGTTTGCGTATGCTAATGGCTGCTCGCGTTTTCCAGACGACCTTGTTTCAAGGGCAGCTCTCGACTATGGCTAGTGCTTTACATTGAAACACCTGAAAGACTGTTTTCATTTGAAAAGGAAGTTGTCTGGTTCACTAAAATATGCTAAAGTTATGACTCTCTGTTCTGAGCTTAAATCCAAACACAACTAAACCTGAATACAAAGTTCTTAGTAATTAATCATGATGAAATTTTGGCAACTGAAAATGCATACAATAATTTTGGATGACCAAAGTCATTGACCAAATTGGTGACGCATAATTAGCGCATCTCCAATGGTGCATTTTGACATTGTCAGTGTCTATTTCATACACATAGTGTGGATAAGCTTCAAGAAGTAAACGTCAGCTAAGACTGGGTTTTCAATATTATTTTCTCAGTTTTAATAAATATTTATTTTGATGAACCAATATATTTTATTTTGGATTCCATTTACTTTGAAAGTTGGATGGTGGAGTTGGGAATAATGTCACACCGGAAGTCGGAAAACCAAGATGGATGTGTCCATTGTTACCAAAAACAGATGAAAAGCAGTATTTTTCACAGATAATGTTGAAATATCATATCTACAGATACAGTTCAAAAGTGCACATACACCTTGCAGAATCTGCTAAATGTTAATCATTTTACCAAAATAATAGGGATCATACAAAATGCATGTTATTTTATTTATTTATCTTGTGCTGACTCATATGCAACTATTACAGAAGGTTCAAACACTCACTGGTGTTCCAGAAGGAACAATTATGCATTAAGAGCCGGGGGGTGAAAACTTTTGAAAAGAATGAAGATGTCTACATTTTTCTTATTTTGGCTACAGAAGATACTTACATGTTTCCCAGAAGACAAAATAAGTTACATTTACCCTGACCTTCAAATTCAAAAGTTTTCACCCCCCGGCTCTTAAGCCTCGTTCAGACTGTCAGCTCAAATCCGATTGTGTGCATATCCGGATGGAATCTGATTTGAATAACTGACTGTCCACACACCATATTGCAACTGTTCATATCCGATTTGTGTGTCCATAAGCGCTCTTTCGTTTTAACTGAATGTGCATTGGTTTCTATGGTAATGCCGTTGCATTGTTATGCCTATGCTAAAAACAACAGTAGCAGCAATACAGATGTCTTACCATCGCGATTGCACTGTAGTATTATATTTCGTCTTGTGAGGCAACGGCAGAAATGCAGGAAGCTGTGCGGCTTTGTTCCGTGCTGCCGTGTCCATTATTTTCCTTTTTTTTTTTCCTCTGTACTTTCAAAACACAAAGAGGTGCATGTACTAGCGGTATATTGTTTTTCCCCGCTTGACTTACACTTCGCAAAGACACAAGCTTGTTTCTGCAAAAATGTTCAGCATGTTTGTCCGTCTGACGTATTTACGTTTTACATGGCGTGAGAACGTGAAAAAGCTAAGCTAAATCCGATCTGACCAGTCAGACTGAAACGGTTTTCCAGAAATGCGATTTGAATAGTATTCCAAACCACATACGAATGTAGCTCGAAACGGATTTGCACAAATCGGATTTCATGTAGTTCGTTGCCGTTCAGACTATTTAAATATGATCGGATTTCAATCGGATTTCGAGGCTTAATGCTCTTAGTGTTTTTCCTTCTGGAGCATCAGTGAGCGTTTGAACCAGGGCCTAAAATGAACACTCGCCAAGCGCCAAATGCGAGTAAAAATCAGCGTTGGCGAGTACATGTAACAGTGTCAGTCACCAGTTGGCGAGTATAACTTTTACGATATAACAATGCAATGTAGTGAAAACAACAGCCAGTTTTTAAAGAGATTCACTGTTTCTGACGTAAGCGAATAAAATAATATTTTCTGAAGATAAGATCATCGTGATGCTGTTCTGTCATAAGCGACAAGAGCGAATCAAATCATAGGATACAAACGGACTGATAAGCTCAGAGTATTGTGATGGCCAGCTAGTCCTTAGACACGGATCTAATAACTTTTACCTGAGAAGATAGTACTGCTTCATTTCAGAAGATTAACTTTTCTCTTCTTTATTGGCGACACATACCTGGGGTTACGCCACTGAGACGGTGCAGTGAAGTAGGCTATAGTTTGAAAGTCTGCTGCGCGTTCTGCTGTAAGCATACACCGAGCCGCACCAGTAGTCATACACCGATGACCGCACCTAGACGCGTGCAACTATCACACTGCTAGTCGTTGATTTAACTTTTGTAAATACAGAAATCTGTATAGTTATGCCCACTATTTAACGCTTCAATTATAAAACGCTGTTTATTTGAAGTCATTAACAAAGTAGTAAAAGTAGGGCTGGGACGATACATCGATTCTGGATCGATTCTGAGATTTTCCGAATGCATCGCTATTCCTCTGGAATCGATTCTGAGCCTAGAATTTAACAGCAGATGGCGCTCTAATCTAGTTTTTATCCGCACACTCAAATGCTCATGAAGAAGAGCACTTGTGCGTGAGTCTGTAATTTCACCTCTGCTCAGAATGCTTTTATGACGCGAGATTAATGTAAACACAGCCCACTGTGAGCACCCTTGTAATTCACGTCAACCTTTTTTAATTTTAGGAATGATTATTTTAGGTTCAAGTGTGTGTGAGGATTTGGAAACAAGCAGACTACGGCTGTTTCTAAAAGCATGCAGCGCCTTCTGCTGTTCCAAACTAAGCTCAGAATCGATTCCAGAGGAATCGCAATGCATTCGGAAAATCCCAGAATCGATACTGAATCATTTCTCGATTCGCGATGCATCGATGTATTGCCCCAGCCCTAGTAAAAAGATGCCATTAAAGACATATGTGTCTTTGTTGTTTCTACATTAATTTGGAGGTTCAATGTGAAATTATGACAATATACAGTAAATATACGATTAATCATGATTAATTGTTTTTAATAAAATGACAGACAGCACTAATTTTAACCATTTATAGATTTTAGATTTAAATTTATTTTCTAATTTTATAGGTCCCTCAGAAAGAGATCAGGACTGGGATGGCCCGCACCCCTTTAGCCCCCCCTTCACATTTTCTGTTCGATAATCGGGCCCTCAAATCAGGCTAATCGAATAGCCCTGCTCTAATCCGTTAACATGGGTGCAGAAAAAAATACGCACCACATACACACTGCAATCGGAGTATGTGTGAAACCGGTGTAACACGATGGCCAGCTGCGTTTGCCGAAAACATACAAAGGACATGAATCTCAATGTTTTTAGGACCAAAAAAAAAAAAAAAATAAATCACTAAATTGGTTTGTTGTTTTTTTTCTTGTAAAGTAAAGGACAAATTAAAAACATTGGAATATATTTAGTCATTTTAGTTGTAATAAATGCCTGTTTTTGCAAAAAGAGTTTTGTGGCCGGTAAAAAATATTTTGTCCTGTAAATTTTATGAGATCACCGGCCATTGGCAGGTGTGGCAAAAAGTTAGTTTTAGGCCCTGGAATCTGTAATAGTTGCATATGAGTCCCTCCGTTGTCCTCAGTGTGAAAAAAATGGATCTCAAAATCATGCAGTCATTGTTGGAAAGGGTTCAAATAAACAAAAATGCTGAAAAAGCATTTTTTTTTTTTTTACAAAGCAGCAAGGCTTCAATGCATGTAATCTAACCTCCATAGACTTATGTTCATACTTTGATTTTCTGTGGCTGAATTTAGTATAGTTATGTACTTCCCTGTCTGTTTCTATTAAATCAGATCTGAATTGAGCGGCCGTATAACTCTGCACCATGGGATGTTTTTTTAGCTCTATATCCAACTTTTAATCAAACGCTGACTTTGAAGCGCTTCACCATGACGAAGCAAACTCTAAGCTTTGACTACACCTTCTGCTTCACTTCTAACTGTATTACACACTCTTTTCCCTGGCATTGAATTTCTCTGTGTGTGTCAATTGGAAATCTCAGCTGCCAGCATGTGACCCGCGCCACAATACAGCTCTCCGGCTCCCAGGGCTTTGCGGCTTCAAGGTATCAGACACTTTGAAGGGCCGCTGTTCACGTCTGACCACCTTTAAATGAGCTAATGGTGGTTTCATATTCCACCGTCGTGTCTATATGGCTCAAGATTTGTTTTTTCTTACTGTAAGGCTGCAAAAGTCAATACTACATAGCTAACAAGAAATGACCAAGTCATGAGTGGCTTTTTTTGTTGCTAGTTTGTTTATTTTTGTATTTAGGGGTTCTTGCACGAAGTGCAGAATCCCTATTGTAATTGTTAGTTTTGTATTATTATAATTTTTTTTTTTTTTAAATGTATTTAGCAAGTGTGCATTAATTTGATCAACAGTAAAGACATACGGAGCCCTTTTAGGGACATTTTGGGGTGAGTGAATTTTTTTTCGAACATTTCGACATTTTCAAATTTGGGGTGAGTGGAAAAAATTTCGGAGTGGGAGGAAAAAACAAAATTCTATTTTTTTTGCATTCTCTCGCAAAGATATTTGCATTCCCTAGCAAAACTTTTGCATTCTCTCTGCCTGTTTACTTTACAGTTTGCAGTGGATATAGCTCCTATGTTCACAATGGCTCAATAAAGTAAAACAGTCAGTGCTTAGTTCAAGGCACTGTTTTGGGACATTCTAAAATGCCTAATGTGGCTTAATATTTTAAAACCATGACATTGGAGGACTACATTTGATAATTAGAATTTAGACTAACATTAATAACCTTATGAATAATATTACAATAAATAAAGCAGAATAATGCATCTTCAGAATATGAACGCAACGCCCTGCACGTTAAGCCTTTTCTTCCCCATAGAAAACGCTTAAGGTTAGCTGGTGAAAGGTTCATACCGCTCATATGTACAATGGAGCGATTCATAACGTTTTTACAACAAGCGGAGTGATACAACATTGTGAAAGGGCGTTCCTGTAGCGATACCAGTACAATATCTCACGGTTTTCAACCAATCGGATTTGAGAACCAGAACAAACTGTTGTATAAATATAGAGATGCACCGATTGACCGGCCAGTGATCGGTATCGGACGATTTCTCGCATGACCGGCCCGGATCGGTGACCGGCCGGTCAGTCTCACGTCTTGCCGATTCCGAGCCGATCCTTATATTGCCAGCGGCACAGGCAGAGATGTCACAGCCACGCGCACACTCACAGTATGATATCACAGTCGCGTGTAAGCACGTCATTTTCGTGTGAGAATGATTCTAATTTTAATGACATTCAGTGTAAATGGCGACTGATAATGTATTTATGTCGTGCCAGATTAGGCTTGCACAGCCTGAGTGAGTGTGTGAGAGAGACAGCACACACAAAGTAACTCACAGAAATGTATAGATGCATACTGCGGTAGAAAAATAAATAAAAGAAATTTACAAAATATGATTTAGGTAAGCAACATTAGACGGCCATGATGTTTCCCCGAATAACAATATCAGCACGACTGCAATGTGACACTGATTTTATACAATAGTATTTCAATAAATAGGAAGTTAAAATTAAGTGACTTAGATTTTAGACAAAATACTGACTAGTTGCGATCAAAGCCAGAGCAGAACTGTTGTGTGTCTCCGAGCAACACACAGCGGTGTTTCGTTACTGAATGAATCCATGTGTTTTGAATGAATCGAGAGTGTCAATGATTCAGTGGCTCATTCATAACGACAGCCAATTGACTCGTTTCTGAATGAATCAGCCGTTTGAATGAATGAATTAATAAATGACTCACTCATTAAAACAGACATTTGCCGCCACCTACTGGTGGTTTAGTCATATTTAAAAGTATCATTGCATTTTTTCAATATTTATTTGTATGTTTCAAATAAATATGTAAAACATTAATCTTATAAAATGATTTATGCATTTGAAATGTTGCAGTGTAAATGCATCTAATACCACTTCAGATGCAGCTTCTGTTTCCTCAGCAGTGGAAAGATAGAGTTTGTAATACTAATTTCATTTGAATGGTAAAACTCTACAGTTTTTATTATTCTAACTTAATTAATTGAAACAAAGTAAAAATTTGATGTAAAAGATTACATTTAATAAGTTTAGGGGAAATAAATGACCATTTTTTTTAGTGAGAAATTACATGTTTTGTTACATAAAGCAACTAATTTTAAGTTAACTAATCTTCCTCTTTCCAGTCACAGAGCACTTTATTTTAGAGTTGTTGTAAGTGAGAGAAATTGTGACTAGTCCAGATTGGGGAATTGTAATGTTTATAATTTTATTTTATTATGTACAAATGTTTTGTGAAAATTTGCATAGAACTCTTAGAAAAAAATTCGGCAAAAATTATCGGCAGTTCCAAAAAACGGAATATCAGGCACACTTCCAAAAAATCGGAATCCTCTCCACACTTCAAAAAATCAGACATCGGATTCGGCCAGATTGCAATTGGTGCTTCTTAATATTTTACAGTGTCCTCCACTAATATTGGCACCCTTGATAAATTGAGCAAAGGCGGCTGTGAAAATAAATCTGATTGTTTATCCTTTTGATCTTTCCCTCAAAAAAATTACAAAATTCTAACTATCATTGAATAAAACAATTGAAAGTGGGGAGAAAATCTCATGATGAAATAACTGTTTTTCTCCAATGATGTTGGCCACAATTATTGGCACCCTAGAAATTCTTGGGTAAAAATCTTGAAGTATATTCATTTCATATTAATTTTTTAGCACCCAGGTTGACTAGGAGCATGAAATGTCCAGCCATACTTCCTGTTCCACAGGATTATAAATATGAGAACACAAAGACCAAATTCCCTAATCATCCATCACATTGAGAAAAACCAAAAAAATTTCTGTTGCAGAAAAGATAATTGAGTTAAAATAGTGAAGTGCTTTAAGAAAAGAGCTAGAGCAGTGAAAAATTTTCCACCATCAGGGCAATAATTAAGAGGTTCCAATCAACAGAAAATGTTACGAAATGCTGAAAGAGGAGTGTGTCTATATCATCAATGCACGGTGAGGAGGAGAGTTTAGTGGCTAAAGACTTCCAAGAAAGCTGGAATTGCAGAATATAGTTGAATCTCGGATCAGAAAACATTAGAAAAAAATTGTCAAAACAGTCCCTACATCACCACATGTGTTTGGGAGGGTTTCAAGAAAAATTTCTCAGGCTCATCCAAAAACAAACTCAGCATATTCAGTTATCAGACACGACTGGAACTTCAAAATGGGACTGGCTTCTATGCTCAGATGAAACTAAAAAATGAGCTTTTTAGCAGCAAACACTCAAGATGTGTTTGGTGCAACGATAAAAAAGTACCCCATGTGTACAAGAAATATACTGCTGTATTTTTTATGTGGGCCTATTTTTCTGCTGGAGGTCCTGAAATCTTGTTTAGACACACGGCATCATGATTCTATTAAATACCAACATATAAAAAATCAATAAGTGACTGACCCTGTTAGAAAATCTTATAATGGGCCATGTTTGGATCTTCCAACCGGACAATAATCAAACACAAACCTCAAAAACAACACAAAAATGGTATGAGCACAAAACAAGCTTCTGCTATGTCCATCCAGTCCTCTGACCTGACTGTAGAAAATGAGTGAGGTGAACTTAAGAGGAGAAGCACCGTCATGGAGCTGTGAATCTGAGGATCTGGAGAGATTCGGAATGGTCTCTGATCTCTTATCAGGTGTTCTCCAAATCTTCAGGCATTTAACAGAGCTGTTGTGCTGAAAAGCATTGCTATATTGTGGCCAAACAGAACTAGAGAAAGTATTTTTACAAAATAGATTTCCCCCCATTTTCAATTGTTTTACTTCAATGATAGGTTGGAATTTTTGTATTTTTAATATTAAACAATGCAGATTTATTTTCACAGCGCCTTTGGTCTTTTTGCAAAATATTAAAATATATATATTTTAAATGACAGGAAAAGAATCTCGGAACAAAGTTTTTACATTTTGAAGCCTATATAGAACTTTTAGATTAGTATAATATAGTATTAATATTCTGCTACTTTTTAAATATTAAAATATATATATTTTTACATTTTTATTTCAAGCACATTTGCCCCCAAAACTCTCATTATTTTAATACAAAAACATATACTCGCATTACTATTATACAATAAAAAATGTGTACTTATTAATTTTATACAGTAAAAATATTCTGTCCAACAACAGAATGAAAAAGAAAGAAAAATATATATTTTTTTCATTTATTTGTGTTTACTTAAAATCGTGTTTATTTTTTTCTTTCCTTTTATTACACCTAATGTTATAGTCTGTCTCTTATTTGCATTTTATCATGCTACTGACAGTTGGGAAGGGAGTTTAAATGTGCCTAACTGTCATATATGACAACACCAAAAAGCTTAATGCCATTTAAAATAATAAATAATTTAGAATTGTTGATGAAATGTGATGTGGACATGTTCTTGACAGTTTTAGTGAGATTTAGCCATCATTAAGAGAAGGAACATCTGGCTTCATAATGAAAGATGTGAAGTACACCTCTCTACACATCTGCTGTATGATTCCTGTTGTACTGAATAAACTCCAGATTTACATCCATGAGAGAAACTAGTCCAAATCCTCCGGTAAAGCCATGCAGCAAACAGACCGGATTCTTCAGATGAAGTTGACTTTCTGCTTTGTGAAGTTTGTGCAAGTTTGCAGACTGCCGTCATCATGTGTATGTTTCTTCGGGGAAACTGGGAGAATATTTCACCTGCTGTGATTGTTATTGTTCTAATTCCATGGTTATTTCCATATTTTTAGATTTTGAGTCATGGCTGTATCCTGGGATTAGACAATATTTGTGATCATCAGCTCTCTAACTACACACCGTTAGACAATGAGGATTTTTATTTTATTTTTTATTTTACGGTCAGGGATGATTTTGTTGATACGTTTTGGTAATTGAAACAAAGTTTGAATAAAATGTGTATATATTAGAACTTAAGCTTTTAAAACTTCAACTAAAACAAAATGCTGCCTTGGCAATTAACTTAATTAGTTTGGCACAGCTTAATATGTTTAAGTACCAGAACTACTACAACTGAAATAAAAATAAAGATGAATATAAATATTGTTAAAACCTAAAAAAAAAAAGTCAAAATAACATAAAAATTACTAAAACTGAAAGTAAAATGGCAACATTTTTTACAACCCTAAAATGTAAAAATCTAATGTATATTATATTATATTATATACTTAAAATATTAATATTCTACCACTTTAAATATATTAAATATTCAGTATTAAATATACATTACATTAGCATGTAGTCATTCAGTAGATGCTTTTATTCAAAGTGACTTACAAATGAGGACAGTAGAAGCAATCAAACCAAAAACGGTTAGTCTAATGCAGTACACGTAGTTTTTTTTGTGTGTTACACTTGTGTTAGAGGGTCATTTTTTAATAAAAAAATATATAAATAAAATATAAATATATATATATATATATATAACATAGAAATAGAATAGAGAGTGCTAGTATCAGAAGGTCAAGTGTAGATGGAAGACATTTATAATATGATATAATAAAATATAATAAAAAAATGAACTATGCTGCTGGTCTTGGCTTCATTTTTACAATCACCAAAAAACATTCTTTTTTTATAATCCATAATTATTGTATTCTATACTTATTGTAGTGGATTAAATTATATAATGTAAATTATAATATTATTATTAGTGGTATATTTAATAATATTCCACTTGTAAAATATTATAATGCATTAAATATTCAGTCAATTAAAAATAATAATCTAAAAATAAAATGTAATGAATACATTTAGTTGTTTAGCTGTTGTATTTGCAACAAATAGCTACATTTATTGTCTTTTTTCACTATTATTTTTAAACAGGACTATGACACATGCATATTGGCTTAGAGCTTGATTGAAAGTTTGGTGAGCATATACATCATTGGATCAGTGAACTTCTCTGATCCTGACCTCAGACCATCCTCATCGTCACAGCACATGTTCTTCCTCCCTGTTTGCTTATGCTTTGACACTTCTTTTACAGCTGCGTCATTTATTTCATTAGAAACCTCTGTCATTCCTCGTTCGTTCCACCTCATCCAGGCATCCATTTTTATTTCCATCTTCTTGTCTCCTTCCTTCTCGCTTTGAATAAACAACTTACCTCATCTCCATTGTTGTGCCTCTGTTCTCTTGCTTGTCAAAGCGCCTCCTCGGAATTCAATTACCCAACTGTTGTTTTATGATGTTGTCTTGTCAGCTGATGACGGATTCATTATCTCATCACTCCGCTTGACAAGTCTGTCACAACGCTCTCTTTGCCTTTTATTCCACTGCTCGCGCTCGGCCTGCAAATGTATTCGCTCTCTCTCGTCTCCAGTCCTGCTTGTGATCTCCACTGCCATCTGCTCCAGTGGCTGAGCTCATCGTGCCCTCAGACTGCTGGAAAACACTGAAACCCCGCCGTTGTGATCCTGTCAAAGACTCCATTGTGTTATGCAGCAAAGGCCAGTTAGCGTCTGATATGACTCAATATTTATGCACACAGCGGTAGAATACAGTAGTCAGTTGTGTTTGTATTGTTAAATGCAGCTCTCATCACATGTACTTTGGTTTAGGATATTTGTTTTTACTGTTAGTCACTAATTTTGGGACTGTCAACCTCTCCCAGGTTCTGGAAAATGGCAGGGAAAAAAAGAGACAGACAAACAGTATTTATACAAATAATATAAGTGTTGTATATATATAAATATATATACAATTTGACAAAATATATTTGTATAAATACTATAATTACTAACTACAATTTGTATTATATATATATATATATATATATATTTACATAATATATATACATATCTATATATACATAAATGCATACATTCATAACAATACATATATCTATATATATAAAATATATAAAATATATTATATATATATATATTTGATATATATTATTTTGTTATATTTGTAAATTAGCTTTTATTTATATAATATAATATGAGGTTTTTTAACATTTCAATTGTTTTTGCTACAATTTGAGTTTTCCTCTAATGTTTATATTTATAAAATGGTTAAAAAATATTTAGATTATGGATAAAACATTTTAAAAATTCCAAATAAAATTCAAACCAGGCTTCCAAATAAATAAAATAAATATTATATATATATATATATAGAGAGAGAGAGAGAGTATTTTTTTGGTTAATTGTCTTTAGCAATAGTACTTTTTTAAGAGAGTAATCTTTGTTTATAAAGTTTTATATATGTTTATATTTTTTTTATCATTTCTAGTTTTTGCTACAATTTGAGTTTTTCATCTAATGTTTATATTTACAAAATGGCTAAAAAATATTTGTATAAATTATTTACAGGATTTAAAAAAATGTTGCCAGGCTTCCAGATAAATTAAATAAATTGAATATTACTCGCATTAAACCACCGATTTAAAAATGAAAGGAAGAAAATATTTACATCTTTACTTTACATGACTGTGATTTCACCAAAGAGTAAAGGAATATGGGTTAAATATGTTTAAAATAAAATGTTAGAAAATATAATATTATTTATTGTTATGTAGTATATTTTAAATATATTTTATTTAACAGTTTTATTGCTTGTCGTTGACAACTAAATAACAAGTTTATTTTGGACCTTAGAGATGGTTATATAAGGTATAATATAGGCCTTTACTTAAATCCTGTGGAAAATCTTGACAATTTCTCATATTTTATAGTGCTTTGAGAGACATAAAAGTTGTACATCAAAAGGCAATCTTTTCTATTCCTGTTACTTAACCCTCAGACAAGGTCATTTTTTGTCTCATAATGCATTATTCAGTCCTATCTGTTCATCTCCCAGTCCGTTATGCTTGTGTGTTTGTGGTGTTTCTCTCTGTTCTTTCAGAAATGTTCTGAATAAAGGGTCTGCGGATTCATTAAGCATTCATTAGTTTGTTAGAAAATAAACTTAAAAAACACGCTCTGGGAATAGATCTTGAAGCTGTACACTTCTCTTGTCTTGGTTTGATAATGGCAGCGGGTTTGAAGTGAACATCCGCTGGAGGAGGTGCTCTGAGAGGGAAAGGTTCGTTCAGGGTGAGGGCAGGATACTTGGACGACTCTTTGCTCACAGTGATCGTTCAGAGGGGAATTTAAACTCAAATTTGGTACTTTTTCAGAGGTGACCTTTTGAAACATCAGAATTTTCAATTAAATGTTGAATCCCGATATCAGGAAGAAAAGGACACGGCCATCTTAACACTGTCAAACTAACAAGAGTTTTTAGAGGAAAAGTTCTTATTGGATTATAAAGTCTCTACCTGTACATAATACTCGTGTGTGTGTGTGTGTGTGTGTGTGTGTGTGTGTGTGTGTGTGTGTGTGTGTGTGTGTGTGTGTGTGTGTGTGTGTGTGTGTGTGTGTGTGTGTGTGTGTGTGTGTGTGTGTGTGTGTGTGTGTGTGTGTGTGTGTGTGTGTGTGTGTGTGTGTGTGTGTGTGTGTGTGTGTGTGTGTGTGTGTGTGTGGCTCAAGTATACACTTGTGGTCGACTGATATATCGGCCGATATTTGGCATTTTTTAAATATCGGCATCGGCCGATAAGTTTTTCTGTTTGGCCGATGCATTTGAGGTGGGACTTTTATTTTGCCGGCGCTAATAATGGCAGTGCCTGAGCACACAGTGCTCACATTCTCCCTCTTGTTCGCCGACGCCGTCGTCGTGAACAGTTCTGTCTAATAATCAGATAGAACTGTTAAACAAAAGGATTCAAATGTATACAAAGTATTATAACGATTGGTTTTATATTATTAGTAATAGAAAGGCAAACATTATAATACTTTCTCGTTTGCTGTCAGCATTCAGCAAATACTAATTTATATCTTTTGAATGGCTAATGAACATTTAATTTCACAAACCTTGCAAAGCTAGTCGAATCCAGTTGTGAGATTAGGGGTTGGTCGCGTGTTCTCTGCATGACTTTCGGTGCAAATTGAATGCTTTAAACATTACATTTTTTATTTCAAATTGTGCTGCGCTTTATGCATTTGCCCACTGTCATATTCATGTCATTTTCACTGTGCTGTTTGTAAATTGAGGGTTACCTTGGATTTATTTGAAAAAATATGATTCCCAATGCACACAAACTTCCCAGAATACTTAGTGCTCTGTTGCTAACAGTGTTTACTTCCTTTTTAATTATATTTTATTTAATATGTATTTATTTGTGAAAAAAACTTTGTCATCTAAAGTATAAGTATGTTTATTTTACTAATTTATTTTTTAATCCATTTTCATATTATTTAAAATTTCTTAAATATGAATTAAAATAAATACAATTATATCGGCTTTGTATCGGCCATCGGCCACCATGATTTCCTAGATATCGGCATCTGCATCGGTCAAAAAAATCATATCAGTCGACCCCTAGTATGCACTACGTTATAGGGACAAAATGATAAATCATACAGAATGAAGTGTAAATGTCTATGAAAATCTAAAAATTCCAGTAGTTTTGTGTTTAGGATAAGGGGATAGAAAATACAGTTTTTGCAGTATAAAAACCATTATGCCTGTGGAACATCACCATAAAACATGTAAATGAGTTTGTTTGTATGGCAGAGATTCTATAATTGTTTTTATTTGTCTCTTTTGCTCACCAAAGTAATTTTAATAAAAAAAGTAACATTCTTGTGATACAATTACTCAACTCTTCGTGACACATGATCCTGCAGAAATCCTGCGAATCGGAGGAATATTGATTTGTATTATTTATTTATTTTTATATTAAAGAGATAGTTCACCCAAATAGTTAAATTACCCCATGATTTACTCACCCTCATGCAGAGGTGGAAAGAGTACGAAAATATTCTACTCAAGTAAAAGTACCATTACATTAATTAAATTTTACTTAAGTACAAGTAAAAGTACCAGTCTAAAAATATACTCAAGTAAAAAGTAGCTAATTTAAAATGTACTGAGATTAAAAATTACGTAGTTATATTTTAACAGTGGGAGGGAGGGAGGGAAAATGGGATAGGCCAAGGGTGTCAAACTCAGTTACTGGAGGGCCACAGCCCTACACAGTATAGATATTACCCTAATTAAACACATCTGATCCAGCTAATCTAATCATTTAGGAATATATGAAAACTACATGGTGTGTGTATTGGAGGCAGGTTGGAACTAAACTCTGTAGGGCTGCGGGCCTCCAGGAACTGAGTTTGAAACACACCTGGGATATGCCTATAAATCTCAAACTAGTTGTTTTGAATTAAAGGAATCAGTTATTTAGTATAATAAGACATTTGGGCTGTTACCAGGCAAATTAAATCCGTATCAACAAAATTAATCTTTGCAATGCAGAGGAAACAGAAGCTTCATCTGAAGTAGCATTTAGATGTATTTAAACATTGTTTAATGCAGGACATGAATGCATTTAACCTGTAGTTAAAAATGCAGAAATAATGTTTTGATAAATAATACATAAAATATTGCATACTAATTTGAAATGATCTAAAAAACAAATAAAAAGATACATTAAATATGGTATTAAACCCGCCAGTAGGTGTCAGCAAGTCAGTGTTAATAAGTGAGTCATTGTGATTGAATCAAATCATTTAAATGGTTCATTCATTCAGGAACAAAACACCATCATGCCTCAGAGACGCAAAACTGTGCTGTGGCTGTGTTTGGAATTATTGTTGTTGTCGAAATAGACCAAAAACAGGCAATATGGTGTTTAAAATGCAAGTATCTTAATGATCTTCTTGTATATTGAACTTCTTAAAAATAATAATCTATATGCAATCATGCTGATTTTTGGAGAAATATACTATTGATTTACTATATGAAATTATATAAATATACATTTTCTGCCCCTATATCTTGAATTTTGTGATCATTCTAAATGCATTTAAACAGACTGAATCACATAGTGAAAAGCACACACTATTCTAATCTACTAGACTTCATGGCACACTGCGTGTTTTGTTTGGCTTTTGGCAAAATACTCATAATGTCAAATCGCCTATCGTTAAAATACAATAGCGATATTATCGCAGACGATATCGCACACCCTGCACCACTGTATTTTTGGCTAATTTGTGCAGACCCTTTTGCTAAATTGCTAAAGCTTCATTTTAACCACCAATGCAACGATGCAAGTATTTACCTTACCTCTACATGCTTGTGAAGGGCGATGTCGAGATTTTATAAGCTGCTAGTTTGGTCTCCCGAGGCAAACACAGCTTACACTGCATGATGATAGAGTACATTATGGCCAGGGGTTCACTTAATTTCCTTCGAGTTCAACTTCAGCAGAATACGACGGGGTTTGGTTTTCAGCTGGGTCTGCACCATAACACCTGTCTGCATCATTCTTGTGATTTTAGCACCAGTTTCTTCTCCTGCCCATTATTTACTGCAGTACTTTCCAGGGAACATTTTTTTTTTTTACTCAGTAATGAATGTGTTTTAAAATGTAGCGAAGTACAATACTTCAAACAAAATATACTTGAGTAAAAGTAAAATTACAGATTTTAAAAATTACTTTAAAAAGTAGAAGTACACAAAAAAGATGCTCAATTACAGTAATGCAAGTAAATGTAATTTGTTACTTTCCACCTCTGCCCTCAAGCCATCCTAGGTATATATTACTTTCTTCTTTTAGACGAATCCAATCAGAGTTATATAAAAAAATGTCCTGGCTCTTTCAAGCTTTATAATGGCAGTGAATGGGTGTTGAGATTTTGAAGTTCAAAAAAGTCCATCCATCCATCATTAAAAGAGCTCCACACAGCTCCGGGGGTTAATAAAGGCCTTCTGAAGTGAATTTATGTATTTGTGTAAGAATAATATCCATATCTCAATCTTTATAAATTGTAATCGCTATCTTTCAGTAACTGTTTTATGCACTTTCACCAGTGGATGACATAGGATGTAGGCGTATTGTAAGCTCCAGAGGAAGTGATGAACATGGAAGCAAAGATGAGAGAGCAGAACAAAACACAGATTTTTACAAAACGAGGATTTGTCAAGAAAAATGGCAGAGGATTTCAATATAAACCAAGAGGAGACTTTTCCTTTGCTGGAAAGAAAACTTGGTTCTAGCGAGATGAGTATATTCTTACAGGACATCCTTCATCATCCGCTGGAATGCCACACTCTCGTGAACACACATATGACAGTTAGCGGAAAATATTATGGTTTAATAAAGTATTAAATATTAATATTTTTTTATCTATTTGATTCAGAAGGCCTTTATTAACCCCTGGAGCCGTGTGGAGTATTGTTATGATGGATTTCTGCACTTTATTTTCCTTTAAAGTCTCAACCGCCATTCACTGTCATTATAAAGCTTGGAAGAGCCAGGACATTTTTAAATATAAATCCGATTGTATTTTTCTGAAAGAAGAAAGTAATATGAAGAGTGTATTTGCAAAACCCGAAAAACTCCATCTTTAATGAAATAAACTGACTTCCGTGCATTATTCGCCACATATAGCGCGATCTGAGCCCTAAACACGTTTGGTCAAAAAAGCCTTTATAGTCCATTATCAAGGCATCGCGAGTTCACACTTTACTGCAGAAGCCCTACACAAGTACCCTTGTTGTTTGTGAACAAAAGCTGATAAAGTCATTTTTAGCGAATCAGCGCACTGTATTCAGGTCAGGTGACAAGGCTGCTAGTCATTTCGAAAAGACGCACTAGCTGAGAGGAGTTTTGTCAAAGCTGACTAAAAGTGATCGAGGATGGATCATTTTAATGAATTTGATGAACCCGCAATATCTTCTTTGGGGCTTAATAGAAAAATAAAAGCTGAAACTTTTCACAGAACCTTGCAAAAGCAGTACGTTATAATGGTGAGGGAACAGCTCCCTGTATTACGTGTAATCACGACAACATTTATCAGGCATCTACATTGTCAGCTGAGGAGATTACAAAGATTAAACAAGTGTTTTTGTTTAACTCTTAAACACATGAAATGTGGCGTTATCTGATTATGCTATAAAACAACTTTTTAATACATTAAAAACATACTTTTAATGAACTTTAATTTTGTTAGTTACCGGTTATTAATACTTAATCACAACAACCCAACCCAACAAGACTGAATGTCAAAAATTATTTAAAGGGGTCATCGGATGCTCGTTTCCACAAGTTGATATGATTAGTTGGGGTCTAAATGAAAGTCTATAACAAACCTTGGTTAAAATTTCTCAATGGTCGTGTAAAACAACAACCTTTTTAACCTTGTTAAAATCAGCTCTGCAGACATCAACCCGTTTTGTTGCATGTTGCTTTAAATGCTAATGAGCTCTGCTGACCCCGCCCCTCTCTTCTGTGAGG